>VSMD01012068.1:0-15991 GCA_008750895.1 Mirza zaza | reverse complement strand
CCTGCCTGCCTCGGCCTCCCAGAGTGCTAGGATTACAGGCGTGAGCCACCGCGCCGGGCCCATACTTTCTTAATAAAGAAATAAGAACATAGAGCTGTGCTCTTTCTACAGGCTTGAAACCAGAGTTGATGAGTTTACAGACTTACAGCATGTGCATGCCTCTAGGAGCCCCTTTATTTGTTAGCAAAGTTAGGACACTGCTAAAAGTTCCGTATACATTTTGCATAGTGGTAAAGCCACACACCTCAGGGTGACGGGCCAACGATCCACAGGGGTATTTTCAACAGGCCCATGAGCTCACCCTAAGTCACATAACTAGCACGCTGAAGGCAGAACAAATGTAGAGAACACGGTGGAAGGACCTGTGAGATCTACTTGTGTTGGGGCTTAAAAAGTCTGTTTTAACTGAGATATAACCACATACCATCAGCTGCTTGGGGTTACCAGAGTGTAGCCAAAAGTTTGTTTCACAAGAAAACAGTCAAAACCAATGAAGATAAAGGAGTAAAAAGTTGAATGGCGTAAAGCTAAGAGCACTTGATGTAGCATTTCACAATGGGGTTGGCCTTGACCAAAAAACTGGGCACACTTTAAACACCGAAATGACATTTAAAGTGGCTTTCAGCGGTTCACCGCCTCCCTGGCAGGGCCCTGCAGGGTTATCACAATTCGTTTCCTCCTCCTGCCTGCCTTCTTCCCTGGGCACTCTCCGCCACAGGTGCTCGACCAGCCCTGATTCAGGATGTGACTGTCTTCAAGTTTAGATCCCAGAGACAACTCCATTTCCACTTTTCTCACATCTTGCAAAACGCCACCGGGGGCTGGCAGCAGACTTCTGGGGTCGGAGTTCTGTGCTGCTCATTCACAGACGAGGCCCAGTTCCCTCTGCTTCTCTGACTTCCCGGAGTTGCGAAGGCACAAAGTAGCTCCATCGGCCGGGGAGCATCGTATGCAAGCAGAATTAGTGTTTGCCACGTTTGAGTGTTCCTCATGTTTCAAAGCCAAATTAGTCACAGTCTGATTCACTCATTTCACAAATACTAATTGAGCACCTACTGTCTGCCAGGCACTATTCTGGGTGCTTGGGTTATATCAGAGGAAAAACAAACCAAGGATCCTGCCCTCTTGGGAGCAGAGGTAAAGGAGATTGTGTTAAGCTCATCCTAGCCTTTGGTTGTAAGGTAAACTGAGTAACTGCAGTGGGAAGAACTAAACGTACGAGAGGTTGGAGTGCCTTGCCTCCCCCTGTCTAGTCAGTGATGGAGCAGGGAATAGAACCCTTTACTCCATTTCTTCAGATCCAATATAGGGTTCTGGTAGTTTCTTAGTGATTCCTGAGAATATCTAGAAGGAAGAAGCTTCTGCCCAGAGCGATGCCTTGGTGTCTGACCATTGTGGTATGGGTATTACGAGGGAAAAAATTCGCATATAGTAATTGCTAGTGAGCATGGGTGAATAGGGAACTTAGATGTAAAGATAAGCAAACCTAAAAAGAAAGGATTTTATAGTAAAAACGGAAAAGGTCTTTAGCCACTTTGTTCGATGCTGTTAACAGTTGCTGGCAGGAAAGTTTGGACAATCTTGACACCAAAACCTGCACCTTTTCTGTGTGTAGCGTGAGAACCCACACCCACAATACGCCTGGCTTTTTCATCCTGACTGCATAGTGTTTGAAAATGAGGGTACAGTGCCTCCTAGCATATTTATCAGACTTCTGCCTCACAGGGGATTAATGTGGAATCTTGTTTTCTTCCACTGTCTCCTTTAGAGCTGCTGGAACTGTGGCCGTAAAGCGAGTGAGACCTGCAGTGGCTGTAACACAGCCCGCTACTGTGGCTCGTTTTGCCAGCACAAAGACTGGGAGAAGCACCACCACATCTGTGGACAGACCCTGCAGGCCCAGCAGCAGGGAGACACGCCTGCAGTCAGCTCCTCCGTCACGCCCAACAGCGGGGCCGGAAGCCCGATGGACACACCACCAGCAGCCACTCCGAGGTCAACCACCCCGGGGACCCCTTCCACCATAGAGACAACCCCTCGCTAGGCGCGAACTCAGAACTGTCGGAGGAAAGAGACAACACAACCAACGCGGAACCAGTTCCTCATCCTCAGATGCTCAAAGTTGTTTTTTTTTTTTTCTTTTTTGTTTGTTTGTTTATAGATGAATTATCCTATTTCAGTACTTCAGCAAGAGCGAACCTAACTGTATCTTGAGGTGGTAGTAAAACAGAGGGCCAGTAACGGGTCATAATGACTTATTGTGGATAACAAAGATATCTTTTCTTTAGAGAACTGAAGAGAGAGCAGAGAATATAACAATGAAATGATAGATTTGACCTCCTCCCTGTTATTTTCAAGTAGCTGGGATTTTAAACTAGATGACCTCATTAACCGATGCTTTACCAAACAGCAAACCAAGAGATTGCTAATTGCTGTTGAAAGCAAAAATGCTAATATTAAAAGTCACAATGTTCTTTATATACAATAATGGATAAAAAGGAAACCCCTCAAGGGCATGAGCATTGGATACAGCAGTAGACATTTTAACAAGAAGATGAATGGCGTCCGTGGGTTGCTAACTGAACTTTGAAGACCCGCTACAAAACGCGCAGATGTGCAGCAGATTGGAAGGAGACACAGATGTTCGGTTTTTTTCCTGTTTCTGAAAAGAAATAATAATATCCAGGTCAACAGAATGAAAAATGAAAGATGATTTGCAGTGGGATGTATGAATACAGCAGCAAGAAAAAAAAAGGCCATAATACAAAAGGCTCCTTTTTATATATATATACACACACACACACACAGAAGTAAGAGACTCAGCCTGCAGTTAATTAGCATTCTGGCAGCTTTGACATCAGCCAGCTGCCCTAAATAACCCTTCAACGTTTCTTCACTTTTGCAAGGTTCCACAGAGTAAGACATTGGGTCTATTCCAGCTCATTCATTTTATATTGAAAAAAAAAAATAATTTTAAAAAAACGGTGGCTTCAGCTCCAGCCCCTTTCCAAAATTTTTCAACCCCACCCTGTTTGGATTTTTAATTAAAAACTAGTAGTTCTCTTGGTGTTAAAACACTTCTGTCCTGTGAGGTTTCCCAATGGTGTTTTTCTTGTAAATGTGTTGGACAAATGTGAAGATGCATTGTAGTTTAACCATATGCCCACATTTAGTCTCTTTATTCCTAGTTGGTGAGAAACCTGTATCTTTCTATGCTGCTTTTATATCTGTATGTATTAGTGATATTTCTCTAGTAGTTAAAAAAAAAAGAAAAAAGAAAAAAAAACTCTTTTTGGTTGTCCTCAAGAAAAGAAAAGAAAAAAAAAGCTATCTTTCGGAGCTGCTATTTCACTCTCTTATAGGATTTTTTTTCCTGAAAACCAGCATGCTTCACGGAATGCTAACATAATGGTGTTTTTGTAAGAGGGATGTACATAAATGTATTTTGCACTGTCACAATGACTCCCTAGGCATGCTTTTTTTTTTTTTTTTTTTTTTTTTTTGGGGCAAACTCTAAATATGCTAGAGCCATTTCACCAAGTTTAGCTGTAGCATAGAGTAGTTGTGGAATTTTTCTTTCTTTCTTTTTTTTTTTTTTTTTTTTTTGGAAAAATCATTATTAGGGACTTTTTTAAAAAAAGAAAATAACAAGATATCCTACTTTAAAAAAAAAAAGGACAGTGCATGCATATTGCTGTAAGGTCGTTTAAGTATTTCTAATTTTACAAAAAATAAAAAAAATCATTAGAGCTCCAAATGCTGAGGTGTAGACTGACAGCTTTAACACTGCTGAATGCCAGGTTATACAGTATTCTTACAAAAAGGGAAGTCAGCCAAAGACTGATCTGATGGACCAAAATCGGAATTTTGAAAAGCACCAGTACTACTTTCCAAATGATCAGCAGGTTAAACATGTTCAGCAAGGTATAGTGTGAATCCATTAACCCTTCGTTGTCCAGGGTCCAGACCAGAACTACTTGTTAGTTTTGAAAACAGTAGCCCAGGATGTGGTTGTGTGCTTTAGGAAAGTCAGCAGTGCTGCAGGCTGTGTAGACAACCAAAGTTTACAAGGCTGGGAAGACAGTTCTTCATATACATATACACCAGGCATTTCTTTAAAAATCAAAAAATGATCCATTAGCTTTGGGGGTGGGTGGGTGTTAAATGTAGCCCTTGGATACAGTTTTAAGTGGCTTTTAAGTATCTGCATAGAGGCAATCCTAAGGTTTGCTTTAAGTCTCTTAAATTGAACATTTTTTAAAGCATTTCTTCCCTGTATTTTCATATACAAGTTGGTTTTAATTTTGTTTGGGTGGTGTTATGTTTCTTTTTAAAATGGCTTTTTAGTTTAGAAAGTTCTGATGAGCAAATCAATACATGTATCTATCTGCATGTTGGAAGTCCATCTGCCAGCACACCTGCTTAAAGCGAAATGAAAGCACATAACCAGGCTCTGAATGGGTTATATTTTATCATGGTGCTCCCAGAATCCTTTGACCTCACTCTGCTTTCTAGTCTGCTTGTGACACTGGACAGTCCTTTCTTACAGAGCTATTATATGTTCTAGGCTACGAAGGGTTAAATAATCCCAAAAATGAGGTATGTCATACCCACACGTCTTTATCTCTAGAAGCTGTGATGTATGTGAAACAGCACTGTTATTCTTAACACTAGTGTGTAAAATAAGGATTAGTACAGTACGTCTCATTACTTTTTAATTCAGGGCACCCTGAGTGAAAACAAATACAAAAAAATCCCTAACTCTGAGCTCTATCTCTGATTCCTCTTCCTCCTTCCCCTCTTCCTCCTCCTCCTCTTCCTCTCCTGTTTTGCTACATTCTCCTCAGTGGCAAAAAGTTTCACTCTACCTCTGACAGCATGTATATTGCACCAGTAGCTAACAAAAACTGGTCTAGTCAAACCAAATGGGCACAAAAGAACCAGGATACCAAAAGTTAAGCTCATACAGCTGCAAACCATATCACTTCTTGGTAACAATGCAGACCTCATAAACCTAAAGAAGAGAAAGAAAAGAAAACTTTTGTTACTTTCCTTTTTTGCTTGTCACTTATATACAGGCTATGTGAGAGTATAATTTGTAGGTATAACACATTTAAAAAAAAAGTTATCTTCATTGCATAGAATTGAATGGTGGTCGCTGATAGGAATAGGGCGTCCTCTATCTCTTACTCTTTTCTCTTTCTCTTTTTCTCTGTCATGAGACTGTGTGTGACAGGGCCACCTGTCTTTTTATTTTATTTTTTCTTAACTTTTTATTTTTATGTGTAGGTGCATGTCTTGGGGATTTAAAAATTTCAAGGCTGGTTTACTTATGCAAAGCATGCCTACGTCTGGAATACTTAGGGAAAGAAAGAAAGCGACTCCATGTTGTCCGAATTCCTCAAGGGACAGAAAAGAAATTGGAGACTGTTGAAATGCAGATTTGAAGTAATTTTTTTAAAATATTATTTTGGGTTCTGCGACATTATTGTGAAAAATTAAAGTTGTGCAATAGTTAATTCAGACATGTACCACAAGTTAATGGTAGACTAACACTGGGGGGTGGGGTCTAGGCATCATGCTTTTGTCAGCATACTCTTGAGCTTTTAAGTCTACTATGTCTGAACTGTGGTTTCTTGTTTATCCTTTTTTCCTTAGTTGGACTGTAATGTATGGTCTGTCAACCTGTGAATCTTTAAAGTATGATTCAGGTATTGTTGTATTCTTTACTGTGTAATAAAAAAGTTTAAAAAAATCTGTATCCTCTGTCTCATCCTCGGTGTGTGCCATGGGTGCCCACCCAGGGAGCCCAGCCTCTGTGGTGCTAAAGCTCTTCTGTGGAGTTTATTCAGCTACACGGCACGCCTCTGTAACTTGAGTTGGCTTATCCATGTGTGGCGAATAGGGAAGGAGGTCAGAACAATGCAGAAGTCAGGTTAGTGCACAGGGGATGTTTCCCAGCCAGGAGGAGCCAGGAGTGGGAGGAGAATCAGGACCTCCCATAGGAAAGGAGAGCTTGGCTTGCTTAGCTAAGCTGCTACATAGACAGCAGAGGCCATTTTGGCTGTGTTTTGCTAAAATGAGAAATGAGTGCCTAAACCTGGGTCGCCCTCTCCACGGGGGTCCATCCCAGCCTCGTGAGGCTCTGGCTTTTGGTAGGTTGCTCAGCTCCCCCTGCACACCTGAAAGGCAGATCCTCTGATGCAGAGCTGGTCTTCCATCTGCCTTGTTCCCTCTCCTTCTCTAAGTAAAAGTCGTCAGCATTTTCACTCATTTTTGTATGTTTTTAATATCCACCGTGGCTGTCTCCAACTTGGCTGGGAAGTCCCAAATTATCCCCTCTGACACTTGCTTTTTCATGCTCTAGTTATAAAGTTGGTTGGAGTTTGAAGACTCAACCCTTCTCTCCCTACCCTGTGAGCCATGTTTATTTCATGTATAGTTTTCAGAAGTTTTTTTTTTTTTTAAGTATTGTATATACTGTGTCGTAGCAGAAATTTCTGTCTTCTCTGAACATTCCCAACTTGATGGGCCAAAAAAATAGTTGCAGAGAATCCAGGATGGCAAAGCACGTGCAAGAGCTTGTGTCTGGAGAGAGGTTGTGGAGATCGATGCTTGCTTAAGTGGGAGGGTGGCTTGGGCCCCCTCCGTTCAGCTTCCTGCTTGGGCCAGCTGGGTCCCTGACCCAATGTCTGGCTTCTCTAACTTGTCTTCCTAGGAAATGTAGCTTTTTCCATATTTCTTACTCCAGGAAATTGGTTGTACATATCAGGAAAAAAAAATATAAGAAAACAGATTTTTAAGAAATTAATAGTAGAAACCTCATCCCCACACTTTTGATAGTTGGGGATGGATACTTAATTTGGTAGTTTTTTTTTTTTTTTTTTTTCCAGAGAAGACAGGCCAGCCTGACCTAAGTTGCCTATCTTTTAATGTGTTAATGTATCTTATTTTCTCTTCAAAGTGAAAAAGGCCAGAATCTAGCAGATAGGAAGAATAGAAATGGAACCCATTGAAGTAGCTCCCTTATAAGTAGTTCTTGCAAACGCCTCTGTGATGTTTTCATACAAGTGAATATGTTGGGTAAATAGGAAATGCTTTTAGTTTCTATGAAAGATATGATTAAAATCCAGAGACTTGGAGGTGGTGGACGCCATTTTTTTTTAGAAGTGTTAATGATGTATTTGATAATATTATTTAAAAAATGTGTCTGCCATGAAGGAATATTCAGCTATCTCCCTGGAATGGGTGGGGAAGAAATGAGCAAAGGGGTGCTGTTCTGTATGGGTGTCTATACCCTTATTCCAAGGTAAATAAATAAAGTTGTGTTTGCTTAAACCTGTCCTTGGTCAGTCTATTTTCAGTCACTGTGAAGAAACTGAGTCAGATGAATCCAGAAAGTGTATTTTCCCATCCCACCTCTCTGTCCACATTAGCAGAGAAGTAGGGCCAAAGTTTTTTGCTTTGGGAAGTTTCAGGCTCAAATAGCAATTTGTTGAAAACACTTCAAGGCTATAGATGGTAAGTCTATGAGAACTTGAGACAAAAACAAAGGCAATTGCCTAACTTAGTATATAATAAAAACATTTGAATGGGGAGAAAACTTAAGACTAGGAAGAAAAGGAATATCTGCTCATCATTCCTAATGCTAACTCTAGAGTTCGTTCTCAGTGCCTAATGTAAGGCCAGGCACCCAGTTAGCACACAATAAATATTAATTGTAAATACAGCTGTGAGTATGCTGCTAGAATAATGTGGTGCCAGTTTTCCCAGAAATGAACAAATTGGCCTGAGGAACAGAAAGAGCAAGGGAAATGATTTAACCGGCTGGAGGAATGGATTGGAAAAGGAAGATTAAATCGTATGCAGCTTGATCAGACGGTGATGAAGTGGCAAGGTAACCACTGTTTACAAAGATCTGAGGATATAAATGCCAAAGGGGCGAGGGAACCGTTGAGTTCATCATGTAGTGGTTGACTATGGTTGTCGATGACAAACACATAGTTAATTCTTACAGTTCTCTTGTTAATTTATTTATGGAGGGCACCACAAGTGAGGCTTTGGAAAATACTTTGTTGGACTTGAGGCATCCAACAGCCCACAGCAGGAACAGTGGCATAGTTGGGACATTGTGGTCTCTCCTCCTCTGACCTCTTCGCGTTCTTTCACCTTCTGGATTCCCATCTTTGCTCCCTCTTCTCCCTGCCCTGTTCACCTTGAGTTTCCATCACTCTCTTTAGGTCTCCCATCTCTTTTCCCACATCTACTCACAACAGACTTTTAATACTCAGAACTATTTCTCTTATCTCAGAACTTTCTCCATCAGACCATACCTACCTCTTAAAATCTCACGAAGCCCATTGCAAGAAGCTTCTAAACCAAGAGCAAGAGGCCTTCTCATCCTTGTTCTTTTAGAACCAAAGTCTTAGCAACATGTGCCCAAGATGCCAGCAAGTTTGATGGCGGCCTGCTGCCCTTGAACTGCTCCAGCAGGGCAGACATGGGGCATCTGAGGTCCGGGAGACACGGTCCCAGTGCTGAGCTACTTCTGATCTGGAAAAGACAAATACAAGCACTTGACGTTATGATTGAAGATTCTACCCCACTTCCCTCAAGCACATCAATATAACCCACCAAACCACTTAAGAGGAATGATGATAACGCAGACATTGAGGGTGAATGAAGGGAACAGAACATGCCATATAAATGCTATAGGCCAGCAGCTAGCTGAAAATGAGCAAAATATAACCACAATAATAGCATGACAACACTTCATATGCTGGAGTCCAGTGAATTAGTAGCATAAACTCTCTCCAATATACAATTACATTTTGCAATTACTGGGAGATGACACCATCTCTCTAAGGAGTTTTTACTTTCCATTCCCTTCTGCAGTTGTTATTATTACTGTTTAAGTGATTTCTGGAAGATCACCACACCATTGAGTCAAGGGCTTTCTGGACTTGAAAGGGAAAAATATTTCTCTTTCTTTTCTTTCTTTAAAAACTAACAAAACAAATGGGCAACAACAACAAAATAAGCCTCAAACAACAATATCGACCTCAGGCTTAGGGAAAGTTTATGTCAGTACTTTTCAAATGCTATTCTACTTGGTTGCTTCAAAATGGCTTGAGCTGTCTTTAAAAACAGACCTCTGGGCCCCACTGCTGACCTACACAATCAGAATCTCTAGGGAGATGTGTGTCAACAAGACCAGTCCCTGTTTTCCTAGGGCTCATATTCTGAAGAGAGATAAAGATAAACAAGTAAATAGATAATTATTTAGTTATTGATAAGTGCTAACAGGAAACAAAGCCGGATAAGAAATTAAGCAGTGATGGGCTTAAGGGTGCCGCTATATTAATTTGGGTGGCCCAGGGGGGCCAAGCAAGTGACATTTAGGAAGAAACCTGGATGATATGGAGTGAACCACATGAACATTTGTGGGAGAGCATACCAGGCACAGGGGGCACGTATGAAGGCTTCTGGATGGGGACTAGCTGGAGGGCTTGGGATATGTTAATGGTGGTGTGCGTCAGAAAGAAGGTGGTAGGGCTGAGGTCACGCTAAGCAGGAGGCAGGTTCCGCAGGGCCTCACAGGCCACGTGAGACATTTTTGTTTCCTTCTAAGTAACGTATGCAGCCACAGTTAGAGCCACTGACAGTGATGGTGAAGCCTCCTTTATCCTTGTGCTCATTGGAAACCTAAATCTATCTGACCGAAGGTTTGGGGCAGTCACGTCGTCAGCAGGGAGCAAGGGCAATGGCAACTAAGCTTTCCAAATCAGTTCAGCTAAAAGCTCATTTATTGAGGTCTCTGCACTTTCTTCGGGGAAGGCTGTCAGGAGGAGCAACATGAGAATAAGGGCAAGGAGATGCCAAGATAAAAGAGGCTGTGAAGAAGAGAACGTTCCTGTCAGAGGTGACTCCACAAGAACAGGCACAGGTGCCAGAACCAACATGGCACGCCTGGGAAGAAACACACCCCTGGATTTGCTGAAATGTAAGACATAGGCAATTTGTTTTTCTCCAGAGGCAAGGAGAGTTTCATAATAGCCTTTCTTAAAAGACGAATGATGGCTTGACTTTTTTCTTGTGTGCAAAAAGTAAATAAATAAGTCATTGATTCTTTGCTTACTTGAAAATACAGTCAATATTGTCTTTGAAAAAAATGAAAGGTTTTTGTATTCCCAGTTAAACTTGTTGCAAACTCTTGTTTTGGCTGGTGTATACTGCTATTTAAAATCTGTCTTCTGAAGGTGTGATGAAGGCTAGGGAGTCTTCAAAAATCCAACAGCAACCTTTTACAATTCCGCTTATTACAATTGTGCATTTTGCTGACAAAGTCACAGACAGTAAAATTAAGGCAAGTGCAAACCACCCATTCTGACGGCAAGTAGTATATTCTTTTTGCTCTGTTAGCAAAGACTTCAAAAAATGTTAGCGAGGTACTTTTTTACTGTTCTGCTATTTAATATATTCTCCATGAAGCAGGTAGAAGGTAATAACTATCATTGAGGTTTTTGTGGAATTGAATATAAGCGGTACACACATGTGTATACATATATACATATACACATACTTATATACATATGCAAATAGAAGCAAACATGTATATATACACATATATATGCACATTTACACATATATATGCATATACTATATATAGTTTTCACATCAGTTATGATCTCCTACTTACTTTCATAAAATGTTCTTACAGTGTCATCCAAACTGATTTCAGTAACTTAGTCACCTATGGTTCTGAGTAAAAAGTCTTAAATTGAATACAAATATGCTTATTCAAGGTCTGAGGTTGGTAGTCCAAGGCTAGAATAGAAACTGCTAATAAAAGAGCTGCAATTTAGGCATTAACTAGGATATAAATAACCCGGCATTTCTCAAACCATAGGGTTAGGGTTAGGGTTAGGCATACTCATTGGAATTCAGAACCAAAAGGCGTTAATAGTCACCTCATAGAACAAAATGTAAAAATGTTCAATGATGAACATATGGATGATGTTATAATTTATATTCCCTAAGGGATCTGAAAAGTCTAGCAATGGAATATGCAGGTAGTTTTGTGTGCTCCAACATTTCCAAAACTTATTTGAACATTTTCATAGGCACTTATTCATATGAGCTTCTGTAACATATTTTCCCCTTTTCCTCTATACATTTATCATAACCAAGACCTCATGTAGAAATAAATCTTATTAATGCCTCCCCTTGTGTTTTGTTTACAAAGCACAAAGGTTAACTCATCATTCCCAATTGCACATGGCTAACAGACCAGTCTTCCCCAAATTAAACTTTTATAAAAGAAGATTATAATTTAGAAAACATCATTAGTAGCTCAGATGTTGCCTTAGTCCATTAGAGGAGCTATAACAAAATACCTTGGACTGGGTAATTTATAAACTGAAATTTATTGCTCACAGTTCTGGAGGCTGGGAAGTTCAAGATCAAGGCTCCGCTAGCAGGTTCAGTGTGTGGTGAGGGCTCACTCTACAGCATCTTGTATGTGTCCCCACCTGGTGGAAGGGGAAAACATGCTGCCTTCAGCCTCTTTTCTAAAGGCACTGATCCCATCTGGCAGGGCTCTGCAGAGCCCTCATGACTTAATCATTCCTCTACAGGTCCCCCACCACCTAAAACTGTCACACTGGGGATTAACTTTTAACACATGAGTTTTAGGAGACACAAACATTCAGACCATAGCAGTTGTCTTTAGAGTAAAAGCTGAATGTCATGGTCTGGATTTAAGGGTCTTCCTCCCTCCCTTCCACCTCCAGGTCCCACTACTCTTCTCAAAAAATTTCCTTGCTAGCCATACTTATTTACGGTTCCTACAATTATCTTTCTTCCTCTGTCCCTTTGTTCACACCTTCTGCACCACTAGAGTTCTCCCTATGGATAGTCATCTCCAGTGGGAGCACTTCCTGTTGCCTCCAGAACCTACATCCTCCTCCTCCTCCTCTGCAGCACAAACAAGATCACTCCCTTCTCTGAGCTTTTCACATTGTGCTGCTGCTTCCACCACATGGACAATTGGAGAATGAGAAGTTCGAGTGGTTAAGAACAGCATAAGATAGGAATAGAGTGCTTCCCTACATCTGCCTATCTGGATGAACTTGAACAATGTACTTAACCTCTCTTTGTCCCAAATCATTTTGGAAGTAGTTGAGAATGTACTATGAATTAACAGTGAACTCATGGTTAACATTTCATGTTTTTCTTTGCATCTCTAACCACATTATAAGCACTCCTATCTTTCATTCTCCTATTACTCCTGGCATAGTGCCTTGGGATTCAAGGAACAAATGCCCTACTGCCTCCACTGCCACCCATTCTGCAAGTTTTGCTTGTTACATACACAGGTAGTGACAAATACCTCACCACTGCTGCCTGGCCGGCAAAGATTGGAAGATGCCATTTATTGGTTATAAGATGCTTCTGATTTCAGATGTTAAAATCCAAAAGGTGTGCAATAGAATAAATGAAATATGATACTATTCCATTATTACAAATGAAATTCAGACACGTTAAGTTCCTTTCTTGTCATTATAATTATAATGAGCAGAAAAACCTCATATTATCCCGGGATTGATTTTAAAGCTTTATTCTTGAATGACTTACTACCTCTCTTCAATTGAATGCTTTTCAAATATATGAAACCAGTAAAATCCATAGTGGTTTCACAACCTAGGTAAAGGAGCGGTTTTCAAAAGGGTGACTGTCTCTGAATAACCTTATGGCTGAGCCTTGTTTCCCAGGACTTAGTGTCAGGGCCTGTAAGATGAATGCTTCATTAGCAAGTTGTTTTCCTTCTCCAGATTCCAGGAGAAAGGTAGTCTCTAAGAGCTGTCTTAGGTAGCTCAAGTGAACATCTGGCAATGGGGAAGGAGTATAGGAAAAGTAGGGAGTCAGTTCATCCACACATCTGCTCCCCCAGGTGTTATCAGCCCTTGTATATTTACTGAACTCAAAGCTCCTCAATAGATGAAGTAGTTGGAAGTCTTTGGGCTGCTTAGTTAGTGTGTTCTTTATTTAGAGGTAGTTTGCATAGTGGCTAACAGCCTGACTTTGGACCCAAAGTACTGATGAACCATTTACTGGTTCTATGACCCTGGACAAGTAACTTGCCCTATCTGTACTCAGTTTCCTCATCTGTAAACACAGAAAAATGATATTGACCTTCTCATGGACTTGTTGTGGGGATTAAATGAGATAATGTA
The DNA here is from genome assembly GCA_008750895.1 of Mirza zaza. Taxonomy (NCBI): domain Eukaryota; kingdom Metazoa; phylum Chordata; class Mammalia; order Primates; family Cheirogaleidae; genus Mirza; species Mirza zaza. The sequence goes on along the minus strand of VSMD01012068.1, from coordinate 2,756 downwards.
TGGATAGTATTTAGCAGAATGCCTGGCTCATGGTAAGTACCCAATATCTGACAGCGGTTATATTAATAATTGTTACTGTATTTTTTAATCTAAATGTTAATATAAAAATAGGCAGAAAGCATAATTGCAAAGTGGAAGAGGTTCTACTATTCCTTCATCCTTGTCTGATTCCCTAGAAATTTATTGAAAATGATAGCAGCCATATTTTGTAAAGTGCAATCTAATTTGCATTTTCTGGGCTTTCAAATTTCTAATGCCCTTCTTTTTGCTTATAAAGTGGCTACTTCTCTTGTATTATCCTGGATACAGCTGGAGCCCATTCTATGAAGTGAAGTATGACAAGAATAGGAAATAAAGCTCTACATATACTCACCATCAAATTGATATTAATTGATCAACATTTATGTGCACATATAGTAGTAACATTCATTGGGTGTTGGGAAGGTGGGAGGGGAGAGGAGGAGATGGGTATTTTCACACCTAATGGGTGCGTTGAGCACCATTTGGGGGATGGACACACTTGTACCTCTGACTCATGCCGGGCAAAAGCAATATATGTAACCTAAACATATGTACCCCTGTAATATTCTGAAATAAATAAAAAAGAATGTCTACTTCTGTGCAGGTTGGTAGATCCAACCTTTATCACGGATACTAGTGATAATGATTTTCTGTTGTTGCTGTTCTTAGTAATCATTTTAATTTGGGAATCCACAAAAGCTAAACTGTCTATTGTAGCTGAGTCTTCATTTAACAGTCCTGCTTTTGTGAATACGTTTAGTGGAAACCAGCTGGCACACCTGAACTACTAAGAGACTGTCCTGTCTGCATATTTATGCTAAGCTGTCCATCTGGACCAAATCTGCATTTTGGCCTTTTTTTTTCTCCACATAGATCAATGACATTTTTTTTTGTTCACATCTCACATTCTCAATGAAGCATTTAGAAAACAAAAGTTTTGAGGATTATTCATATAAAGATCAGGAAAGCCTATGGAAAGTATTATGGTTTTCTGTTAACATGCTATGCTTTTATGTGACAGAAATGCACAGAGTATGAAAAGTAAAATAATGAATATATTTTGAGTGCTAAGTGCTGCATTGTATTATATCAGTTCGCCCTCACTACAAGCCTATGAGAAATGCATTATCATAGTTATGATTATATTGTGTTATTTTTATTTATTTTAAGCTTATTATATTTTATTATTTATCTTTATAGTTATCATTATAATTATCATTATACAGAACAAAATATTGAGGCACAAGAGGTTTTGTAAATTGCCTAAGGCCACACAGCTGGTAAATGTGAAGCCATGGTTTTAATCCAGGTCATCTGACTCCAAAGCCTGTGCTCATAACTGCTTTTCTGTGCTGCAGACATTAAAGGTTATTCTAGCTCTAAAATAAGATTCTATGTTGCTAACTCATTTAAAAGGTATTCTTTATTGGGGTTTCAAAATGTTTAGTGAAAAAAACATGTTATAATTTTGGGGTAACAGCTGTATACTCCCTTTATCTTTTTGTGGCATGGATAACTGAGAGCTCTTTATGAATAAAATCATACTCTTTATTCTTCCCTTGGAAGAACTGAGTAAGTGGCTCTTTGCAAAACAACAAAGTAAGAAATGTATTATCCCCCAATTGGGTGAAATGCATGCCATTAGAAGGAATAAGATCCATAATCTAAGTCTTTCTCTCTCCAAGGTAAAATGTTCTTGTGCCTTAATTAAGGAAGAGAGAACATGAGAGTTCAATAAGAGTCAAAGTTTGTCTTGTCGTGAAGCATCTTAATGGATTTTCACACCTGATTTCCATCTGCAGATGTAATCAGTAAGAATGGAAAAAGTCTGAGAGGAGAGCTCTTATGGAATTCAAGGAAGCAACACTCCAGGTATTTTAGGTATAGCTGAGGTTTACAAGAGCAAATCGATTTTTTTCATCATTTCTACTAGGAGTATTAATCAATACCATCAATATGACTACTTAAGAAACGATGTTTGGACACAAACATCGGAAAGAGAGAGGGGTAGTGAATACTATATGTTAACTAACTTCTGGACTCAGGAGAAGCAATGTTAGAGGCAATGTGATATGTAGCTATTTTAATCAGTATGTGGTGTTTTGAGTCCAATTTGTGCATGTGTGCCAATTAAAAATGATACAAAATTGATTCCCTAAAGCAGCCCTTCTAGAACTGATATATCCAAGTATTTGTGGTTGCTGGAAACCCATATTGTCAATGCATTTTTCTTTCCAATTACTAAGTAGTTACTTACATTCTATTTGATCTAGATAAATAAAATCCATTTTTTTTGCCACTACCAGTTGAAAGAATTTGCTAAAAAATATTAATTGCTAAGTTCTATACCAATGCAAGGCTTATAATTGGCAAAAATGTGAATGAGACATAAATCCATGATAATTTCATGGAATTTACAACATATTGAGATGATAAGTCAGTGGGTGGAGCCAGAATTCAAACCAATTGTGTGGGCTGTCAAAATCTGTTCGACTTCAACACTATGTAAGAGTTTTTCCTATATCCATTAGAAATAGAATTCTCTCTCTCCCTTCTTTAAGCCTCCTGAATCTTTTGTGAGTTTCCTAATGTCCCTTAGTTTTTTTCCATTTTTTAAAAATTTCAGCATATTATGGGGGTACAGATGTTAAGGTTACATATATTGCCCATGCCCCTCCTTCCCCCTCAAGTCAGAGCTTCAAGCGTGACCATCCCCCAGATGTTGCATATCTCAC
>VSMD01012067.1:0-39228 GCA_008750895.1 Mirza zaza | reverse complement strand
AGACAGAGTCTCACTTTATTGCCCAGGCTAGAGTGAGTGCCGTGGCGTCAGCCTAGCTCACAGCAACCTCAAACTCCTGGGCTCAAGCAATCCTGCTGCCTCAGCCTCCCAAGTAGCTGGGACTACAGGCATGTGCCACCATGCCCGGCTAATTTTTTCTATATATATTAGTTGGCCAATTAATTTCTTTCTGTTTATAGTAGAGATGGGGTCTCGCTCTTGCTCAGGCTGGTCTCGAACTCCTGAGCTCAAACGATCCGCCCACCTCGGCCTCCCAGAGAGCTAGGATTACAGGCTTGAGCCACCGCGCCCGGCCTGACATCCTAGTTCTTTACTAGCTTTTAAAATTACTTTGTTTTACATGTCTAGCCTTTCCTTAAAGATGTTTTTCTTTTCTTGCCTCTGATATTTATGAAAAATATCATAAATATTTTCTTAAAGCCACCTCTCTCTTCCTCCAGTTTAAGTTTCATGATCCCTAAAAGTTCATGTGATGGAAATTTCATCTGCAATGCCATAGTGTTGGGAGGTGGGACCTGATAAAAAGTGATTAGCCTTCATGAATGGATTAATGTCATTATTGGGGGATTTGGTTAGTTATCATGAGAATGGGCATGTATAAAAGCAAGTTTGGGGGCCTCTTGCTCTTTTACTCTCTCAAGCTCTCTTATCCTTCTGCCTTTTGTCATGGAATGATGCAGTAAGAAAGATGTCACCAGATGCAGGCTCCTTGACTTTGGACTTCCCAAGTCTCCAGAAATATAAGAAATAAGTTTGTTTTCCTTATAAATTACCCAGTCTGTGGTATTCTGTTATAGCAACATAAAATGGACTAAGATATAAAATTGGTACTGAGAAGTGGAGCTGTTGCTGTAAAAAGTACCTGCAAATGTGGAAGCAGCTTTGGAACTGAGCTTAAAGAATTTGGAGAAGCAAGCTAGAAAAAGCCTAGATTGCTGTAAATGAAGTATTAAGGGTGATTTGGTGAGGGCTCAGAAGAGGAGAAGTGCTGTAGAGAAAGTCTGAAACTGCTTAGTGATTACTTAAGTGGTTGTGATTGGAATGCTGGTGGAACTATGGACAGTAAAGGCCATTTTGATGAGGGCTCAGATGGAAATGAGGAACAAGGTGTTAGAAACTGGAGTAAAGGCCATTATTTTTATACAATTGCACAGAACTGGCTGAATTGTGTTCATATCTGAGGGCTTTATGGAAAGTGGAATTTAAGAGCAATGAACTGAGATACATGGTGGAAGAAATTTCTAAGCAAAATACTGAAGGAACAGTCTGGATACTTTTAACTATATACGCAAAGATGCAAGAGAAAAGAAATAACTTAAAGACAGAACTTATAATTAAAGGAGAAGCAGAATGAAAAGATTTTGAAACATTTCAGTCTGGTCATGTAAAGAATGAAAAATAGTGTTTGGTCAAGCAACCGTTTGCTAAGGAGATTAGTATTGATAGAAGGGACCATCAAGGCAATGGAACATTGACCCCAAAGGCATTTCAGAGATCTTGGAGGCTGCCCCATTTTATCACAAGTCCATAGCTCTAGGAGGGCAGAATGGTTTCAGGGGATGGGCCCTGGGGCACCTTCCAGGGCTTGTTACCCAGAGCCACCTCAGATCTCTGCTTCCCACATTGTGGTGAAGCACTTCCCAGCTGTCCCAGTTGTGGCCCAAGGTGTGGTTCAACCCACTGCCCTGGAAGGTACAAGCCATAAACCTTGGCAGCATCCTTGTGGCACTAAATCGAAAGGCATGTAGAATGTAAGAACTGTAGGGACCTGGCTTCCTCCACATAGATTTCAAAGGATGTCACAGACATCCGGGGGGCCCAGGCAGAGACTTGTTGTAGCAGTAGAGCCACTACAGAGAGCCCCTACTAGGCCAATGCCTAGTGGAGCCATGGGAATGGGGCCACTCCTGAGACCCTAGAACTGTAGAGTTACTAGCCTGTAGCATCAGTCTGGGTGAGATGCAGGCATGGAACTCCAACTTGTAAGGTCTACCAGGTGCACTGAACCCAGTAAAATCACAGGGGCAAAGCTCCTGAGGCCCTGGGGTCCCAAATCCCACCTTGATGTGCTGATGATGTGGGACATGGAGTCATAAATCGCAATCCAAAGGAGATTATTCTGGAGCCTTAAGACTTAATGCTGTTTTCCCTGTTGGGTTTTGAACTTACTTAGGGCCAGATACCCCTTTCTTATTGCCCATTTCTCTCCTTTGGAATGGGAGTGTCTATCCTATGCCTGTCCCACTACTGTATTTTGTAAGCATGCAATTTGTTAATTTCACAGGTTTACAGCTAGAGAGGAATTTGCTTCAGGATGAATCATGCCTTGTGTTTCACCCATATCTGATTTAGATGAGACTCTGGACTCAAAAGCCCAGACTTTTGAGATGATGCTGGAACAAATTAAGACTATAGGGACTACTGGGATGGAATAAATATATTTTTCATGTAAGAAAGACGTGAAGTTTATGGGCCAGGGTGGAATGCTATGGTTTGAATGTGTCCCTTAAAATTCATGCATTGGAAATTTAATCTGCAATGCCACAGTGTTGGGAGGTGGGGCCTAATAAAAGGTGATTAGATCATTTAGGGCTCTTCTCTCATGAATGGATTAATGTCAGTATCATGAGAATGAGCTAGTTATTGTGAGAGTGGGCATGTTATAAAAATGAATTTAGCCCCCTCTTGCTCTTTTGCTCTCTTATGCTCTCTTATCCTTCCACCTTCCACCTTCCACCATGGGATGATGTGGCAGGAAGGCTATCACCAGATGTGGTCCTCTTGATCTTGGACTTCTTAGCACCTAGAACTGTAAGAAATGATTTAAAAAAAAAAATGAACTCCCCAGTCTGTGGTATTCTGTTATAGCAACACAAAACAGAATAAGACAGACTTAAAATGGCTTTGAATTGCCTAACATAATAGAAATATGTCCTGAATAGCTTTTTGGAGGTTCTGAACCTTATCTTTAAAGGGTTTTTTCCCCTCCAAAGTAAAGTATAAATTTATAAAATTGTGCATTTGTCTTTGGTGTACCTCCCTTCTCATTTTTTCACGGGGTATATCTCTGCCATTCCCTAAGGGTCCTTACAGACCTTATGCTTTTCTCTATCTATAAAAAATAGCTTCCAGAAAAGGCTGTGAATTCATTTCCACTATATAAGTGACTGCTAGACTTTGATATGTTGCTTCACCCAGATATCAAAAGCTCATTTCTAAAGGAGGATTTTTACAACCTCAGTACTTTTGATGTTTTGGGCTAAATAATTATGTGTTGTGGGGGTCTGTTCTGTGCACTGTAGGATGCTTAGCAGGATCTCTGGCTTCTACCCACTGGATGTCAATAACACCCTTTTTTCAATTGTGATAATGGAAAAATCAGACATTGCCAAATGTCCTGTAGAAGAAAAATCAGTCCTAGTTGAGAACACTGGTCTAAAAGGACAAAGTTCCACATGTGCAATCTTTTGGGTATAATCAAACCAAAAGGAAAAATGCATATTATGGCAGTAACTGGGAGGTTCTTCTTAAAATACAGACCTTGAGTGCTTGTTGGTAAAGGGCTACTTGGTTCTCAAACTGTATGGTATACTCAGATAGTTTTTCCTCCACACAAATCTTCTTCACACCTCTCTGTTGTTTCCGAATATTTCCTATCTAGTGATACACTACTATGACTTGTGATTATGAATAAAAACATATTTTCCAATCCTGTTTTACATAGCAATATTTGGTGACTTACATATGTATTTGAAATGTCCCCTAAATTAGTCAAATTTCTTCAGAGAAACAGAACCAATAGTCTTCTATCTATCTATCTATCTATCTATCTATCTATCTATCTATCTATCTCTCTCTCTCTCTATCTAGAGAGATAGATAAGGAATTGCCTCGGGTGATTATGGAGGCTGAGAAGTTGCAAGATCTGCAGTTAGCAGGGTGGCAAGCTGGAGACCCAGGAGAACTCCCGGTGTAATTTCTAGACCAAAATTCAGCAGGCTGAAAACCCAAATCCAAGAAGAGCCAGTTTTTCAGTTTAAATTTGAAGACAAGAAAACACTGATATTCCAGCTCAAGCAGTCAGGCAAGAAGAGTTCTCTCTTACTCAGCTTTTTTTTTTTTTTTATTTAGGTCTTCAACTGATTGGATGAGTTCCACCCACATTATAGAATGCAATTGTCTTTACTCAATCCACCTATTCAGATGTTTATTTCATCCAGAAGCACCCTCACAGATATAACCAGAATAATGTTTGCCCAAATATCTGGGCATCTATGGCCCAGTCAGGTTGACATATAAGTTAACCATCACATCCTCCCATTGACTTTTGGGACTGTCTTTAATTATGTCTTAACAACTGAATTTGGGAAAGTTGATACTAAGATTTCATTCTAAGACACTGTGTTAGTTCAAGGTCATGTATAGTCAGCTGATTTTTTCAATGAGATAAGGCTTGGAGGCTTAATTAAAGTGGAACCCTCTGCTGGTATTACCTAACCCCGGAGTTAATAAGACCATGGTGCCACATTCATGCTTCCTCCTAGACATAATGAGACCATATTTCTGGCAATAAGATGTAAGATAGACAGAAATCCAAATTCATAAGGTTAAAGGCTAAAATGAGGTAGATGAGAGGCTCCAAATTACAATGACTTAATAAGGTAAATGTTAAGTTATTTTTCTATTATAATCATTTAAGGAAACAGGTTTATTCCATCTTTTTGCTCTCGCACCTTCTAGTACAGCAGGTGGGAAACTTTTTCTGAAAGGACAAGATAGTAAATATTTTAGGCTCACAGGCCAATATGGCCTCTGTTGCAACTACTCAACTTCTTTGTCATTGCAGTGCCAGAGCAGCTATAAAGACTTTGTAAACAAATGGGCATATTTGTGTTTCTTTTTTGTTTGAGACAGAGTCTCACTCTGTTTCCTGGGCTAGAGTGCTGTGGTGTCAGCCTAGTTCACAGCAACCTCAAGCTCCTGGACTCTAGCAATCCTTCTGCCTCAGTTTCCCAAGTAGCTGGAACTACAGGCATGTGCCACCATGCCCGGCTAATTTTTTCTATATATTTTTAGTTGTCTAGCTACTTTCTTCCTATTTATAGTAGAGATGGGGTCTCGCTCTTGCTCAGGCTGGTCTCGAACTCCTGAGCTCAAACAACCCACCCACCTCAGCCTCCCAGAGTGCTAGGATTACCGGCATGAGCCACCGCGCCTGGCTTATACTTGTGTTTCAATAAAAATTTATTTATTATACAAAACCAAGTGGTTGGATTATGGGGGATAGTTTCTTGACCCCTTCTCTAGAGGGTTCTCATCTGCATGGTTGTACTTGGGTTGCTGACATTGCTGTAAGTCAACTTGATAAAATGATCATGGAATTGCTCATTCTAAATGTTTTAAGGCCCATGCCCAGAAGCTGCAGTTAGTCACTTCTACTCATATCCCACGGGTCCAACCTTAGTTGCTTAGTTATTTCTAGCGAGGCTGTGGTGTCTAGTATCTAGCTGGAAAGTCACATACCTCACTTAATTTCTGTCATTTTTGGGAAGAATAGGTTTTCGTGAATAACTAGTAGTCACTGCCACAAAAGAACAACCACTTAGGGGATAATTCTGAAAATTACATGATTCTTATTGAAAGTTTAATTTAATTAGAGAATTATTTTTCTTAGGAAATAATTCTCATAAAACATTTTCTCAGAATGTAATATATTATTCTGTATAGTTATATACAATTTAGACTTTATATTCATAAAGAAATATTTACTAGTGCTTACTTTGTTCTAGGTTGTTCTGTGATTTGTGTCTTTGGGGAGTTCACTGTATGCTTGAAGAAACAAAATATCTCAACATAAAGATTACTGATAAGTGGTCAATTATTGATCAGTCACTGCATTTTATAATCATTGAGAAGAAGAGAAGGAAGAGATAATTGATATCTCATTTCTAGAATATGAATTTCTACCTTCGCACTGAGTTGACATAGTTGCCTTATTTTGCATGGAAACAATTAGGAATTGAATTTAAAAGACTTGTCTTCAAAAAATTGCTTTTGAGTCATATATTTTAGTATTATCACACTTGATTTCAAGAGACAGAAACCCACTGAAGCTAATTTAAACAAAAGAAAAATGGCATGGCCAGATTCAGGGGCTTCAGTGATGCCGGCCAGTCTCTGTCTGTCTCTGTTTCTCTTCTTGTGCTAGCTTCATTTTTAGAAAAGTTCTTTCCATGTGGCAGGAAAAATTGCCACTGACTATTCTAAGCCTGTATCATCTTTACATCATTATAGCTCAAGATCCTAGAAGAAGAGGAGGATTCTTTCCCAGTGACTTTGGCAGAAAAGTCCCTGCACCAGTCATGGTAGCTGGGGGAAGACAAACTGGCAGTGGCCAAGCCTTGGTCATGAACTTACCTCTGGGGCTGATGAAGACTACGTTAGCCCCACCAAAGTGATGCAGAAAGAGGCAGTTTTCCAAAGGAAAGGTGGGCAAAAACGGTCCGATCAATGCATTTTCTTTTTGGCCACACATATCATATACAATTACCTATGCTCATTTTATAAAATCACACACTCCCCACTACATGTTAGAAAGGATATATTGGCAATACACTAGCACTGCTTGCTTGGTAGAGATGACAGACATTAGATAGATAGTCACACAGGTGCGAGCATCAGTGCTAGGGTCTCTATAGGTCTGGGTGCTGGAGCTACAAAGGTGAGTGGGTCCTGGGGTTTCTAGCCTCATGAAACTCATAGGAAAAGTTAAATAAGTCGATAAATATTACAAAACAGTGTGATAACCACAAACAGGTACGATGACAAATAATGATTATGCACAAAGGAATAAAATTCTTCTTGTTTTGTTCTTACGATATTATTTGGTTTTTTTGGCTTTTGTGAGGAGCACAAAAATATAGATAATAAACACAACTGGATTTGGAGTCAGTAGGCTTTGGGTAACCTCTTTCTGTGTGAACTTAAGCAAGAACATACATGACCACTTTTGTATTCAGCTTTCTCAAGTATAAAACGAGAAAGTTGAACTAGATGATTCCCTAGATTCCTCAAAGTTCTAAAATTCGAAATATTTGCATGTATGAGATTATGGTAATCAATGATGACTTCACTGGAATTCTTGATTAGTCAGCAGGTGTATAAACTGACAAGCCACTAGATGTCATCCTTGTCACAGAGTTTTGCTATTCAAACCATTATTTTAAATGCCAAGAACTGGGAGTTGAGCAGGACCTTAAAAATATTTGTTCAATCATGTCAGTTAATTTCTTAAAAATATACTATTTAGACTAGATAGATCAAATTATTTAGATAAATTCACATAGCTATCTAGCATTAATCCTAGACTTCCTGATTTCTATTCTAGTAGAGTCATATCTCTTTAAAATGAATGATACCTAAAATGATCATTTATCAACTTTGGTAATGTTAGTTTATTCTTTTTCTTGAACTCTTGCTCAAAGTAATTTTTGGAACTAATCATTTAAAATTTCTGTGATTCAAAATATCAATAACAACAGACAGAAAGTTATATTATTCATAGATTACTATGTCGCCTTGAGATCTGGTTGAAGATAATTCACAGTAGGATGTAAGAAATTGGGTAGATGTGAATAAAAGTAGAAATTAAAGTTTACAGACACCTAGCTCATCTGAAGTTCAGACTTTGACAACCTCAGGTTTTCCTTTCTCAACATTGCTCCGGATGGAAAGTGAGTTTAAAAAAGCTTTCTTTGAGAAGTGAAATAACTTTCATAAGGTTTTTGCACCAAATTCATTAACATTAATTTTTATGTCATCCCTTGAGCCTTTTATAACATGCAGTTCTTAATAAACATGGTTATCTCAATTTTGATTCCCACTATCTAGATTGGGCAGGGGCTTTGAGACATAAACAGGACTGTAAGAAGCAGAAGTACAGCAGAGAGCCTAACAAGAAGGAGGGAAATTGCTAGAATCAAAGAAATAAAACTATCTTGCATCACTATAAAAATAACAGATGTTTATAATTACAGCCTTGTGTTTTCAAGAAAAGGTTCAATTATGTTGAGACTCTTGTGACATATAAGCTTTTCGAGAAGGATTTTCTACAAAATGGTCAAAATGAAACTTTGGTGTCCAAGAGCAGTAAGTATTGCTTCTATGGGAAAGTCATTCATGTAGTGCTTATAAATGTGAGGTTACAATGAATCCTTTTTTTCAGAGTGGAGGTGAGGATGGATTATGTGTATAAATAGTGAGTCTGTCAATACTGGCTTTGTTGCCTTAGTAAACTGAGAATAATGGTACTACTGCATAGGGTTGCTGTGGGATATTTGAAAGACTTGTGAAAAATGGGAAGTGCTGTATGATTGTAAGCTATCAAGATGATGACAGTTAGAAAAAGTGAATGCACACATCCTCCCAAGAAAAGCTCTCTGTGTGGAGATGAACTAAGGAAACTGAAAAGGTCCAATTTAAAGAGATAGAGGAACATAAGGAAGAACTCCGTGAAGTGGTCGGACTGATCTTCTACTTTCCAAAAGGTAAGTGATCAGAGAGACTCTGCCAGGGATTAGAAAATGGGAACATTCTCTGAAGCAGGGCTGACATGTGACCCATCTCTGCTCATGAATGCAGGTAAGGTTATGGCTCTCCAAATAGGATGGAGCTTTGTGAATGTGAGGGACCAGCTCTTGTATTCTCTCTCCCCATTGTTTGTTTTGTTTTTCCTGCTTAGTTCTAACATGAAGGAAAGCCAGCACCTATATAAAGTCTTCCTTAAACTATGTTCAGGTTTATTTTATATCTATCCCTGGGTTGTACAACTGAGATACTCTGCTGTTTTTCTTATTTTATGTGGTCAGGCTTCAGTATTTTTCTTCCTCTTTTTAATCCTCTTAATGAACTCATACTTAAAAATGAAAGTTGGTTGTTGCAGGAATATTCCAGTTGGTTTCAGAGAGGGAGCAGGACAAGTTGGCCAACACATGTGTCCACACCTCTCATGCGTGCTGATCGAATTTCTATATTCCCTTAAGTCACCTCATGTTTTGCAAAATTGTTATGATGTTAGAATCAGTAAATAACCAGAAAATGTGCTTTATTTCCATGTGGGAATTTCATATTCTCTTATCTATTACTGGAAAAAAAATTATTTCCCACATATTTTGATTACATTATCGTGGCGCCAGTCATGTTGTTGTGTTAAGGTGGTGTCAGCATTCCCATTATAAACTTTGTTTGTCAGGCCTTTGTAACTTGGCTGTAAAATTCTGCCTCAAGTCTGAGACTTGCTTTTAATCCTAGAGGCATTTAGGAAAGAAAATAAATTTATCTTAAATTGAATAAAATGTTAGACAAAATAATTAACAGCAAAGCCTCCCATTGTTCAATTCTAGTTGCTATTTTTCTAATTCCAAACACGAAAGCATAATTTTTGAATTTGGTTAAGTTCTCTCATTCTATATGACTTTTAGTATAACTTGGAAGTTCATCTTTAGATCAGAGAAGGACATTTTTATCTCTGCAAATAAGCCAATTCAACAACTGGGTAAGAAGATTCTATTTTTTTAAAGTTCTCTATTTTTAACAAAGGAGTTTCCTAAGGGTTGTACAATGGAAGGGCAAAGAGGACAGCCGAGAGCCCTGAAGGCACCATTTATTTTGCTGCTGTCTTTCAAGTTGAGAGAGAACCTTACAGAAATCCTGCCTTACTCTTGAGTTGACTATTCTTTTCCTTTCTAAAATTTTAGTGCAAATTCTACTTTTTATTTGAATAGAAAGGGTGTTCTGGTGACAGAAGTGAACAAAACATAGCTACACATCAAATTCACTTTGTAAAAGTGTCTCTTTACACCTTATCAGTAAGTGAGACCCAGTGTTGCAGAAGTTAAATGCTTTTTTCAGTTGAACTGTCTTTCTGGAAAACACTGATTTTTTTAAACTGCCAATTTGTCTGCACTCCTCCATGTTTAACCTACCGGCTCGATGATAACTTGGGTGACCCTGAGGCTTTTGTTGCACTTCCATTGGGAACTCAAGTCTCCACTCAGGGAAGCAAGCTCTCTGGGGATGTTTTCTGCTCTCACTGATTTCAAAGCAAACTGTCCAGAGAAAGATAGGCACACTGGGGATATCTGAGCCAAATTTCATATGAGAAATATTTTCAGTAGGGTTCTTGTGATGAACCAAGCTACGCACAACTTTTAATCACCTTTGAAGTCCTTAATGATAATGTTTCATTTTAGTAAGTTCAATTTGAATTGAAAGCCAATCATTTGGAAAAATAGCAGATGTGTTATGGGACCCCCCAAGTTAAACATGCTTCCTGAAAAAAACGACCTCCTTCAAGGTTCCACAAGCCTAGTAAGGAATATGGGGTGAGAAAGGGGGTAAGAGAAGCCCTCTCATCAGCTTGATGGGTGATTCTCACCAAGTTGCTATAATTCTCTAAAAGTCAGTTTGTAAAATTTCTCTCTATGTAAACAAAATGAAAGCTAGCTAACATAATGGGGTTTTTAAAAATTGTTTAATGCAGGACTAGCAAACTTCCTGGAAGGGGAAGACAGCAAATATTTTTGTCTTTGCAGGCCACATGGTCTCTGTCACAACAACTCAACTCTGCTGTTGTGGCATGAAAACTGCCATGGATGGTATGTAAATGAATGGAAGTGGCTATGTTCCAATAAAACTTTATTTACAAGAAACTGGTGGCTCACAAGCCAAAGTTTGCTGAGTTTGGTTGGAATGTTTGCATTCTCATCAGGTGACCGGTACCATGGTAACTACTTTACATATATTACACCTAGTGAGATAGGTACTATTATTGTCATCAGTTTATGAATGGAGAAGCCAAAGTTCGGAGAAATCAATCCACTGCCCAAGGATGCACAGCTAGTAAATGGCAGAGCTGAGTTTCAGCATGAAGTCTACCTTCCTCAGCCTCTCTTATTCTTTTCTTTAGACAGACTTGCCTTTCTACCTAAGAACTTCCATCAGGGACTTGCAAAGCTCCAGGAGTGAATACTAGGAAATGGGATACAAGTCTTAACTCTAGCTGATGAGTGACATAGAATAGTATTCACAATAGTTTGTCACAGAACATTTTTTTCCAGATGATTCTTTAGCTTGGTAGCATGGGTCAAAATAATTTGCTTTTTCTTTTCTTTTCCTTTTTTTTCCTTTTGAGACAGAGTCTCACTCTGTTGTCCGGGCTAGAGTGCTGTGGCGTCAGCCTAGCTCACTGCAACCTCCAACTCCTGGTCTTAACGAATTCTTCTGCCTCAGCCTCCTAAGTAGCTGGGACTACAGGCCTGCACCACCATGCCCGGCTAATTTTTTCTGTATATATTTTTGGTTGTCCAGCTAATTTCTTTCTAATTTTAGTAGAGATGGGGTCTTGCTCTTGCTCAGGCTGGTTTTGAACTCCTGAGCTCAAGCGATCCTCCTGCCTTGGCCTCCCACAGTGCTAGGATTACAGGCGTGAGCCACCATGCCTGGCCCTTGCCTTTTCTGATATTCATCTACACTTGTTCCACCATATTTTAGCTTAAAGGGGCGACTCCTCTCCAAATGTATTTAGTAGCTTTTCCATTTTTTTTTCCTCCCTTGAAAGCAAGAGAAGACCTATTAAGATGCACTATTTATTTGGACTTGAGTTTTCTTTTTAAGCGAGAAAAATCCAAAGTATATTTTTTTCTTGTTTCCCCCACCCAAGAGGTAAAACCCAAAAAGCAGTGTTTCATAAATGGAAACAATGAGAAAGGCTTGGCAAGAACCACCAAGTTGGTGAATAGTAATTCAACATGAATGTCATTCCCTTCCTCTTATGTGATTTGACAGTCACTGAAGGGCTTGCATCTTTAGCCGTATGGCGTTTGTAATATGGAAAAGTGTATGCGTTTTTATAACAAGATTGTTGGATTGTTACTCAGGCAGAACAGCTTATTTGATGAAATTTAGAAGTATATTGAGAATCCAAGTTGGTTTATCTCCATTAGGGAGGGGAGAGCTCCCCCAGTACCTTGTGTCTTCCAACTGGCTCTGCCTGGCTCCCAGAGCAGGCTGGGACTGAATGGGAAAGCAGTGGAGTATTGACTGGCGGGTTGCCCACACTTTCAATGTAGTAAAACTGACTGTCAAGGCTGGGATCTGGGTTGCCCTTCACAACTCCAGGAGATCTTTTCAGAGGGTCTCTAAAAGGGAGCATGGGCTCCAAAGGAAGGTTTGTAATGCATCAGATATTCCCAATGAACCTGTGTGAACTTCCTCAATTCAAAGGTTACCTCTTGATCAATCAGACCCGGAAGGGCACAAACAGCTCCCAAGGTCTGGGCTTCCAGGACAAAACCATCCACTTATGTGTGTGTACTTCTATGGCTGAAACTCCTGGGGTACCTTTTTTTTTTTTTTTTAATGATACAGGCTTTCTGGCTTCTGAAGCTTGCCCTAGTATTTAGATTGGAGCATGAAATGTTTTGTGGACAATAAACCTCCTTGACAATTCTCTTAAAGTCTTATTGGATTATTAACTCTGTTGGGGTCTGATTCAACCAAATCGGCATTTCTGGTTTATTTTCTGGGAGTAATGCTGCAGGCATATGGTTGCCACTAACATTATCATCATCATGTGGTAATTAGTGACTCATTGAGGACAACACTGTACTCGGCATCAGTGCCACACAGCTCTTTCCAGAGTCCCTCATTTCTAGGAACTTCCACATTCTGGTGTCTCCATGCTCATCCCTCATTTTTTTTTTTTTGAGACAGAGTCTCACTCTTTGCCTGGGCTAGAGTGCTGTGGCATCATCCTAGCTCACAGCAACCTCAAACTCCTGGGCTCAAGCAATCCTTCTGCCTCAGCCTCCCGAGTGGCTGGGACTACAGGCATGCGCCACCATGCCTGGCTAATTTTTTCTATATATATTAGTTGGCCAATTAATTTCTTTCTATTTATAGTAGAGATGGGGCCTTGTTCTTGCTCAGGCTGGTTTTGAACTCCTGACCTTGAGTGATCCTCCCACCTCGGCCTCCCAGAGTGCTAGGATTACAGGCATGAGCCACCCCGCCCAGTCTCATCCCTCATTTTTATACCCCACCCAAGCCTGGCCTCTCTAGGCTTGTTACATATCTCTTTATCTTACTCATTTCTCTAACTCTGATATACACATGTTGCTTGTGTTAGAATAAAGTTTCACTGTGTTGTTCTTAGGAAAATTAATCTTCCTTTTTTATTGCAATTAGAATTGAAAAAGAAAAAACTAGATTAAATTTCCTTTTTGCTGTGTTTTTTTCTAACAAAGGAATAGAACTACATCGGATACTAGGTTGAATTATAGTTCTCCAGGCAAGCAATTTTTATGTGTAATATTCAAGTGCATGGTTACAAAAGGGATAATATTAAACTTTTGAAGACCAGATGTTTCAAGGAGAAACACCTTAGAAATGAACTAGCAAGTATATGTTTATGATACTAGCATATAAAGCAAGCTACACATGTCAACCATTTCAACTCTTTTTAGAGACACCAGGGCAAAGATGTGATATTTGAATTCTTGAATTGTCCAGGGAGTTCAATTAATTATCTACTTATTGATGTGGAATTGATCTTCTAGGAAACTATAGTGCTTATTTCTATAATTATTTCCAGAGAAAGGTAATTACACTCTTCTTTTTCATTTCTGGTAAAATTTACTTTGCTGGAAAGAGTAAAAGTCACCGTAAGATTAAAAATTTAATTACAAGCCAGCGGCAGAGGAATTTGTCAATTCTTATATCTATATTGTTCTTTAGAAACACATTTCATTTTAATCTATTGTTTTGGTATGTTGATCCCAAATACTTTCTTCTAAATATACAGCAGAGTCAGAGTTTTTCCTAGGAAATCATATTATCCAAAGCAAATTAATGACAGAGTAACACAACCTCCTCCTCCTCCCCCCACAAATTTTTATGTTTATAAAAGGAATATATGCAGTACCCCTTCCCCCTTCCATGGTCTCGCTTGCCACAGTTTCAGTTACCCGTGGTCAACTGTGATCTGAAAACATTCGATGGAGAATTTTAGAAATAAATAGTTCATACGTTTTAAATTTCACGCCATGATGAAATCTTGTGCTGTCCTGCTGTGGACATGAATCATCACTGTGTGCAGCAAATCAGCGCTATAGATACTACCTTCTTGCTAGTCACTTAGTAGCTCACTTGGTTATCCGATCCGCATTCTCACCACTTTTATTACAGCATATTATTATAATCGTTTTATTTTATTATTAGTTATTACCATTAGTTTCTTATGTGACTAATTTATAAATTAAATTTTATCAGAGGTAGGTATGTATAGAAAAAAACGAAGCATATATAGGAGTTTGGTTCAGGCATTCACTAGGGTCTTGGAACATATTCCATGGGGATCAAGGGGGACTACTATATTCACTCTAGAACATTTAGAAAATAGATAATAGTATATGAAATTATATAAAAATGTCATTCATAATCCTACTGTCCATAAATAATCACTGCTACTATTTTGGTATATTTCCTCCCAGCCCTTATCCATGTAGGTATAAATCAGTGTGCACATACCAGTAGGGTACAGTAAGAATTTTAACCAAAATTTAGCTGGTTTATATACTCATCTGCATAGCCCTGGCCTCCAATTTCAACCTCCAGTTCCCCATCACCCCAGATATTTCTGGGAGTCCCTAAGATGTCCCAAATGAGCTCATAAATAGTTTAGCATGTGCTGCTCTGTTTCTCTTATTGCTTTCTTCTGCCCTTGCTCTTGTTCACTGTAGTATCCTCAGCATCTCAGAGAATGGCTGGCACAGAAAGCCACTCAATAAATATTTATTGAGGTGCTCAACAAATAAAAATAAAAAATACTTCAACAGGGTCCCAAGTGCTGGCTCTGTCTCTGAGGACACTGTTGTCCCACTAAGGGGGCATCTCCCCATGCTCTTCTTAAAGTCGTCCTCACTGTGATGGAAGGATGCTTCATACAGAGGTGTGGAGAAGGCCCCACTTCCTAGCTCTGTGCCATATTTGTCACCCATAATCTCAATACGCTGTGTAGGTCCCCACGTCTCACATTTGAAAACATTTCCTTTGGCTGCTGCCTGCAGTTGGTCCCCTCTGCACTGTACTCAGACATGAGTCCGTAGGGTTGGGAACCATATCTAAGACAGACACTATGTTGTCACCCCCAGTTTTATGTCGTTATTCTCTCCTCTTCTCCAAATGTTTTCATACAAGTGAAGTTTGGTTACCAGAGAAAAAGAAATTACATAGTTGATACTCAGCAAATATTTTTAGAAGGTGTCAACAGTGGGCAAAACATTCCAATGTCTCAGTGGGGTGTTTTGCCTGAGAAATGTCTGAGAAAGTGGGAGAAGGATAGTACTATCTTACTTACTTTGGAAATAATGGTGACAGAGGTAGTAAATTAGAGATGGCTGTCTATGCCTAAATTTTTTAAAAATCTCAGCAGATCGTTTAGCTGCTTCTTCATGTTTTTTCTTCTAAAATCAATGCCAGTCCTTTATTGTGGAATCTCTCTCTTTTTCTCTCTCTCTCTCTCCAGGCATATACATGCATACCTATATTAGACAGATTACCTTCATCTCTCTCTTTCTCTTTCTCTTTTTCCCAGCCAATCTTTCTGAGCAGCTGATGATGTTATGAACTCTCTTCCCTCCGCTCTTTCCTGTGGCAGTATTGTCAACCGATCTTTTTCAGGTTTTGATGAAAATTTTGTTTTAGGTTTATTTAGGTTTGTTTTTGTTTTGGTATTAATTAATTCAATTTTTTATTATAATTTAATAACAGATTAGGATCAATTCAATTTTTTGACTCATATAATTATGATCACTCTTTTATGATTTTCATAGTCTGTTCAGTGATGCCAGACTTTTCCCTTGACACAGAGGAAAAATTTAGCTTGTGTAAGACAAAAGGAATCAAGTCCATTTTGATGGACTTTAGTATTCAGGGTCAATACTAAAGGGAGAAAAGTGATGAAAGTTTCAGTTTTAGAGACACAATGATTGTTTCTGTTCCTGGGACTTTGATGTGTGTGTTCATAATTTGAATCCCAAAGATGATGCCTTTCAGGGACTGAAGACTTGGGGATGCCTTTCACTGCTCGCAAAGCTGGCAGGACAGAGGAGCGTTTTGCAGTTGACGAGCTAATATGGGGACAGTACCCAGGAAAGTCATCTGGGATTCCTCAGCATGATTTTGAAAGCTATCTTGAATCTAATTTTTCTTCTTTCCTGACATGAACTTAGTCCCTGGCTCATATCAGGCTCTTTCCTGCTGCTCTGTCTCCTCTGATGTCGTTCCCAACTTGGCATCAGGGACATGGGAAAGATACTGGAATGGCCCTCCGGATCCTTTTCCTGAAGCTGCCTGTGTTCTCCAAGGCCTGGCTTGAGTCAGTCTTCTCCTTGTTGCCATCTCTAACTATCCGGCCCTTGTTGAGTTTCCTTCCACTCTGAACTCCTCCAGCACTTGTAGTCTGTCTCGCACTATTTGGCACTTTGCTAATATTTGGTATTGGTAAAAGTGGACTGGGAGTCAAGATGCTTATGTTTTAGCCCAAAGTCCGTTTACTAGTAGATGTTTTTAGGCCATATCATATTTCTGATTTTCTGAGCCTTATTTTTTTAAATATAAAAAAAAACCAGAGGAGTAGGTAAATCCTCTCTAAGATGGCTTTTAGTTTAATGCCATCACTTCTGCTGCTTAAGTAGAAACAGATTGCACATAGGCCTATCTCTGACACTTCTATCTTCTCCATGCCTGGCTGAGAGCTGGATACAAAGAAGAGCTCAAGAAATGAATGCTTAGTGGCCGATTCAAACCCCAGAAGGTACAAATATTTTAATGACTTTAAATTTTTTTATGAATAGGGCAAATAATATAAAACATTTATTGTTATGTTTTGGACTCAGTCTAAAATAAGTCCAAGGTTTTCTACATTTTTTTTTTTATATCCAATAAGGCTGTAAAATGAGAACTGGTAGTGAAAAGATGACTCTGAAATCTATTAATTTTAAGGTCTCTTCCTGTAGGACAGAGGTTCTCAGCCACAGCAATTTTGTACCCCAGGAGATACATGTGACAATAACTAGACATTGTTTTGATTGTCACAACTGGGGGAGTGCTACTGTCATCCAGAGGGTAGGGGCCAGAGATGCTGTTAAACATCCTACAATGTACAGGACAGCCTCCTACAACAAAGAAGGTTAATAGTGTCAAAGTTGAGAAACTCTATTATATAATAAGCCTACTGAGTGTGGAGATTGTGTCTCACTTATATATTTTTTCTGGAGATCAATACTTGTTTCTCATATTCTCCAAAAATTGATCTAATTCTTTCAGTCTGTTGTTAACTTTAGGTACATTTTAGGGACTGAAAATTTTTGAAAATTGATAATTTATGTGGAACACTTATTTTATAATTTTTAAATAATTAGAATATTCAACTAGCCAGAACAATCACCATTTTACCTAATAAGTTTCAGCATTAGAACTTATAATACCATAGTTCTCTGTATGTTGAGCCTACAAAATGTTATCCATAAATAGTAATATAATCACACTATAATGAATTCCCTGAAACGGACATTTTACCCTGAAGTCAAGTTTAATTATGATAAATAAGTTGCATGAATGACTGAAGCACATTTCCAGATGGGAAGATGAGAGTGTGATGATATCCTGTTTCTCAGAAATTGAATTAGTGAGTGAAGAAAGACAGAAAGGAGAGACATGTGGTGCTTATACCTTTACTGTTAATATTTTCATTTTCCCAACTTTAGTTTTGGCTTTTTAAAAAAAATGATTTGAAGATTTCATTGTTATTTGACAAAAATAGTGCAGACATTTAAAAGCTATTAGTTCCTAGATTGATTGATCCATTCCATTGATCATTCCACCAACCAATCAAACATGTATAGATTACTCTCATGTACAAAGTTTTCTATGATAGATAAAGATTGAGGATCCAGGATTCTGTTCTCCAGCATTATATAGGCAATATGTGTATATCTCTAATGTGAAAAATAAATTTAAAAGTTTATGGGACAGATGCAAATAAATGGCTATTGTAGTTCAGAGGAGGAGAGGTGATTTCAAACTGGTATTTATGGTGGTGGGAATAAGTCAAGGAGGAAGTTTGGGATCGGCAAATATGGACAATGTGTACAGATACACAAAGTGCTATTTGGCCTGGTAGTCTTTGCTCTTCCTGGCCAATAACAAAACCAATATTAATTGGGTGTGGAACTTCTCAGAGCCTTTGATATGCTGAGCAAACTTCAAGAGGAGAGATTATGCAGCACGTCCCAAACTTATTAGCATATGTATCACTTTATCTGTCAGGGTTAGAGTTCCACGGGACACATTCCAGAAAATGCTATTCTACTCTAAAGGAGCTGGTAAATGTGGAGGAATACAGGCCTTTTGCTATTTCTGACATCACACTTGGGGAAGGAGATGGGAGGCAATGACTCTCATGTGACAGGAATTGTGCTGTGTCCTGTCCATAACCCATTTCATGGGCCACCAAAAAGCTCCAGCTGAAGGAAAGAGTTGGTTTTGAGACCAACTGAGCGCAGGCTGTTGGATGCTCTGTGGGGCTGTGCAAGTGTTTCATGACACAAGTATACACCAGGAATCCATTTAGCTCCATAGTGACTGGCAAACTGGCCGGCTCACTTAGCCTGCTCATTTTCTGTTATTAAACATGAACAGTATATGAAGAGCAGGTTCCAGGCACTCCCTCTTTTTTCCATTTTTAGGATCAGGAATGTAATCTTTGGAATTATACTTTTTGTTTTTCTTTTAAAAATAAAACAAGGATGGCCATTTTGAAAGTGGTATGGAATGCTTCTTTAATTGTAAATAATTATTTCATATATTTGGCAACGGGGCCTACTCGGAATTGAGGTGTTCCCTAGGTTAAAATGTGGAATCCATTCGGACATCAAAGCCTTCTCTGTCCTCTCCAGAGGGCAGAGAGCAGATACGTCAGCTTGATCCAACACACATTTTTCTTGCAACCAATCAGTCACATATTGTTGCTGCACATGCTGACAAGCAGTGAGACAAGGCAGGGACAGGCGAGGCATCTTGCCAGGGAATAGGGCCCTATGCATCTGTAAGGGAACATCATAAAATCACAGACCATTAGAGTTGAGGGGAAATGCATGATTCAAGTAAAGGAACCAGCTCCCCTAGACCAGGAAGGAGGAAATGGAAACCCAGAAGGTCAAGTGATCTGCCTTAATTAATCAAGAAGCCAAAGAAGTTCTGAGTAGTACTCCAAGGTATACATATACCACATTTTATTAATCTACTCTTATATTGATGGGCACTTGGGTTGATTCCACATCTTTGCAATTGTGAATTGTGCTGCCATAAACATTCGAGTGCAGATGTCTTGTTTATAGAATGTCTTCTTTTCCTTTGAGTAGATGCCCAGTAATGGGATTTCTGGGTCAAATGGTAGGTCTACTTTTAGCTCTTTGAGGTATTTCCATACTGTTTTCCATAGAGGAGGTACTAGTTTGCAGTCCCACCACCAATGTATGAGTGTTCCTATCTCTCTGCATTCACACCAACATTTGTTGTTTTGGGCGTTTTTGATAAAAGCCATTCTCATTAGAGTTAAGTGATATCTCATTGTGGTTTTGATTTGCATTTCCCTGATGGTTAGAGATTTTGGGCTTGTATTATCCTGGATAGAGCTGGAGCCCATTCTACTAAGTGAAGTATCATAAGAATGGAAAAACAAACACCACATGTACTCACCATCAAATTGGTACTAATCGATCAACATTTATATACACATATAGTAGTAATGTACATTGGGTGTTGGGCAAGTGGGAGGGGGGAGAAGGGATGGGTATATTCCCACCTAATGGGTATGGTGTGCACCATCTGGGGGATAGACATGCTGTAGCTCTGACTTGGGTGGGGCAAATGCAATATATGTAACATAAACATTTGTACCCCATAATATTCTGGGAAAAAATAAGCAGATTCTGGATTCAACATCTTATTCTTAAGTCTGTGTTCATTTTCCTACACCACAAATTAGGTTTCATAGTTTGGATTTCATTATACAACACAGTTTCTATGCACATTTGGTTTTTTCACTTTTAGTTTATTTGAGGGTAAATTGGGGTTCCCTGCTATCTTTTCCCTAGACCCAAGCTTTTGGAGCCATCTAACTTGAAACACTAGATGGTTCTGGCATTTGGATGGAGTGGGCACAAACAGATCTGCAATGGGGATTCAATTTTGTTGGAAACTCACTGAGGTTGAAAAATGATAGACAACCCCCCTAGGTAGGAATCTGTTTGGGGTTTTAGTGAATCCAGAATATTGAGAAAGTGTTGGAGAATTTGGACCAACCTGCTTGTTGCTTGGCTTATTCAGCCCTGCAGGAAAGTATGGTGGAAAGCACTAGAAATATGTTTAGTCTATAAATATCTCAGCAATAACCAGTCCACCAAAATAATCTTGAGCTCATATTTTAATTCTTGATGTATTCACTAAACAATTGACAAATATTTACTAAGCATCTACTGTGTGCCAGGTACTGGGGATACAATGCCTTTTAGAGGTGCGCTTTCCCCTAGCAGCTCATCTTTTGTCATGGAGTTTCCAGGGGACCTCTGGAAATTGTCCTCAACCTGCAGTTCAAAGATACCATAGCAGTTGCCCAGGTGCATCCTTGACTTGTTGTGGGAGGGAGTTTGAACACAGTTCACAATTGACATTCAAATATCAGTACTCTTGTCTGATGCACTAGGGTAGCAGTGGGGTGGGAGTTAGAGATCAAGGACCCCCTGAGAGAGAATCATCATGAGTGAAGACAGTGGGCCCATGATTCCAACAGAACAATGTGGTCACAGTCTGGATGCTGGAGAGTCATGGTTCTAGCTTTGGTGTGAAATTACATTTGACCCAATCAATTCTCCCTCACTCCCAATGGTGCTAAGTGCATTCTACCGTGTAGATGTATTATTTTATATGCATTGTGTTATATACATGTCTCTTTACTAGACTGTAAATCTCTTACAGACAAGGCATTTTTTTTTAAAAAAAAAAAGTAATTTTGTTGCTTTTTCTTTTCAAAGGAAATTCATGTTTATTGTTAATATGAGACATTTAGAAAATAAAAATGAGCAAAATGAAGACACAACCAGTTAACATGGTGTTGCACAGCCTTCTAAGAGTATATAGAGTTCTAAATATATGTATATACACATACATACTCATTCACATGTTCATGTATACATGTAACAATCAGATAAATGAATGATAAAATGGACTACATATATACTGCTTTGTTACCTACCTGAAAATAACTATATATCTTTCTGTGTCACTAAATATTTAACAATAACACTTCTTTTAATAATTTCAGGCTGGGCATGGTGGCTCACACCTGTAATCCTAGCACTCTGGGAGGCCTAGGCAGGTAGATTGTTTGAGCTCAGGAGTTTGAGAGCCTAGGCAGGTAGATTGTTTGAGCTCAGGAGTTTGAGACCAGCCTGAGCAAAATCAAGACCCCATTTCTACTAAAAATAGAAACAAATTAGTTAGACAACTAAAAATATGCAGAAAAAATTAGCCGGGCATGGTGGCACATGCCTGTAGTCCCAGCTACTTGGGAGGCTGAGGCAGTAGGATTGCTTGAGCCCAGGAGTTTGAGGTTGCTGTGAACTAGGCTGACACCATGGCACTCTAGCCCAGGCAACAGAGCCAGACCCAAAAATTTCATAGCAATCCATCTTGTAGACATACCATAATTTGTTTAATTAAATCTTTTACAATTGGACAGTATTTACAAGTTTATTATTTTAAAAATGCAATAAATACTACTGTGGCTAATTTTTTCACATATCAAAGATTCTCAGAAGAGATTTTTAGAATAGAAATTATGGGATGAAACATACAATTTGATAAAATTTGACAAAATATAATTATGTTATAGAACATATCTATCATCACAAAAGGTACCCCTGCATCCATTTTTCAGGTACTCTTCTTCCTATCCCATGGGCCCCTATCAATCATTAATTTCCCTTCTGTCATTATAGTTCTGCCTTTTCTAGAATTTCGTATTAATGAGTTCTCACAGGATGTACTCTTTTATTTTATTTTATTTTGGTCTGACTTCAGTTATTTAGCATAATACATTAGAGATTCATACAGGTTGTGTATTTATCAGTAGCTTATTTCTTTTTATTGCTGAGTTACCTACCTGAAAATAACTATATCACATGAGTATATTGCTATTTTTATCCATTTACCAGTTGATGATCAATTTGTTTTTTCCTCCATTTTGGCTCTTATGAGTAAAGCTACTACAAGCATTTGACCATAATCTTTGTGTAGGTGTGTATTTTCATTTTTTTAAGTCACTATTTAGAATATGAATTGTTGAGTTATACAGTAAATACACGCTTAACTTTATAAGAAATCAAATTTATGGGCATTCCAATTGTGCCATATCCTTAGGTATTGTCTTTTTGATTTTTGAAATTCTAGAGTATGATTGGTAGTACTCCATTGTTGTTTTAATTTGCATTGTCCTGATGACCTATGATGCTGAGAATCTTTTGCCATCTGTGTATATCTCCTTTGGTAAACTGTCTTTTCCGAATCTTTGCTCATTTCATTGTTGTTGTTTTCTTCTCAATCAGTTGTAAAGGGTTTATATTTTAGATAAAAGCCCTTTATTGGATATATATTTTGCAAATATTTTCTCATGCAATACTTTGTGGCCTGCCTTTTCATTTTCTTTACAAGTATCTTTGGAAGAGCAAAAGTTTTTAATTTTGCTGTTTTTCAATTTTTAAATATTTTATGCTTTTGTATTCAATTTAAGAAACTTTTGCCTAACCAAAAGTCACTAAGATTTTCTCCTATGATTTCTTCTGGAAATTTTATACTTTTAGCTCTTACATTTAGATCTGTGATTCATTTCACATTAATCTTTATGTATTTGGGATTGTAAGTGTTAGGATAGTTCTTTTTTGCATATAGATGTTCAGTTATTTCAGCACAATTTGTTGAAAATATTTCCTTTCTTCCACTGAATCGCCTTGGCACATTTGTTGAAAATCAATTGTCTATATATGTGAGAGTCTATTTATAGAATTTTAATTCTTTTCCTTTGATCCAGGTGTTGAACTTTATGTCAGTATCATACTATCTTGTTTACTACAGCATTGCAGTAAGTTATAAAACTGACTTTATTATTTAAAAAAAAAATTTTTGACTATTTCAAAATGAGAACATTCTTTGTTTGTATTTCCATATACATTTGAGGATCAGTGGCTTTTGATTTTTACTGGGGTTAGAGATCAGGAGTAGGTCAGGGTAACAGTTCCCTCAAACTTTTGCTTGGTTTGAACATCTTGCTGGCCCAAGGGGGAGAGTATATATGTTTTCTTATTGCTTGCTCAGATGTGGGGCAAGGAGGGGAAGTGGGAGATGTGGACCTTGAAAGCTGTCAGAGGTTAAACATTAAAACTGGAGCTGGACTCCTTATTACAAATGTTTAAATGTTTAAAATTAGAAAACATTATTTAGATTATAACAATGTAAGTATTGTTTACCTTGATACACAGGAAATCCAAGTAGTCCATTATGATAATGGCTTATTTCTTATACAGCCTTTTGTTTGAATAAGACAAGAGTTGGCAGAATTTTTCTATAATAGATAGTGAATATTTTAGGCTTTGTGGGCCTTATGGTCTCTTGTTGAATCTCCTCAACTCTGCTGTTGTAGTGTGAAAGAAGCCAGAGACAATATATGAATGAATGAGCATGGCTATGTTCCAATAAAACTTTATTTACAAAAATAGGAAGTGGACCATAGTTTGCCTACCCTTGGTAAAGGGAATTCTAGTTGCCTTTTCCATTTTTCTTTATTGTTTACCTTATACAATTCTTAACTTTGTCAAATGTCTCAAAGAAACTACCAAGTCTATGAGACTCTTGTTTTTTCTCTAATATGTCCCTGTGGTATCCGTTTCAACTTCTGGTCTGATTGAGACTTATGGCTTTCTTTTTGCTTGTTGTCCAGCTGTCATTCATTCATTTATTTATTTAGCATGTTATTTTTGAGTGCCTATTATATACTAGGCAATATTCTAATTCAGAGTGCCTTGGGGTTAGGTTTAGTTTTACTTTGTAAAAATAATGTATTTTTTCCACACTTGTTTTTGTGCAGACACCAGCTATAATGAAGCTAATATAATAATTATATCTAAAACATATACATGTATAATAATAATGGCTAACATTTATTAGGTTTTGATTATAGTGTACTTTTTTTACATGGATTATTGTCCTATTGCCTAAGTCCTACTAACATGTTGGAAAGACATTGGTATTTGGGAGGAGGGGCAGTTACTCCCATTTTTTTGAAGATAGTGGTTAAACCAATTAGTTACAAAGTTAGTGGTCCAGGAACAGAATGACTTCAAAATAAAATAAATAAATAAATAAATAAAATCAGGTTTGTGATTTTAAGTTCATCTAGAGTGACTTCGGGACCTTTAAAGAATCTAATGACATGGGTATCAAGAAAATAAAATCACCATCAGTGACCTCTAATCTCTATTTTACCACTTAAAGACCCTTCCCCTGATTAGTCATCTTTTGATCTGGCTTTATCTTAAAAGGTGAGTGCCATCTCAGACAATTGTTCTTTAGGCTGTCAATTCTTATCTTTTTATCAGGTCAACCCATGGTTAATGCTTGGTTGGGGAATCTAATAATTTTTTTTTCATATTTTCACGCAGACTACAATGGTTAGTGTCAGAGTTGATTTTTGCCCATCACAGAATGAGCCTCCCATTACTTGATATCCTGCTGTTGGTAATAATAATATAACTCCTCTCTCCTCCCCCCTTATCCCTTAAATTCAGAGAGCTCAGCACTTTGGGCAACTCTGGTCACTCTGCATTTGAAACCCACCACTTGCATTCTTGAACTTCCTCCAACCAAATTACTAAAAGAATGTATTCCTCAGGCAATTACACTGGTGATTATCCTGGTTTTACTCTTTTCTGGTGACAGGTGTTAGGACCATGGCAATTATGACTCACTGGGGAAAAAAAAAAATCTGAAATAGAATGCAGTTCAGGACCTAGGCACCCAGGCTGTCTGGAGCTTACTGTGTTTAACAGTGCTGCAGGAAGGAGGTCTTGTTATGTTATCTCAGTCACCACCCATTTAATGACATTCTCTTTCCAAGTTGTCTATCAGGCCTGCCTGGGGACCAGCTCTTAAGCCGGGGATTTGATACATTCATTTATTTTTAAAATTTTTTTTCTCCTCCCCGCCCACTCCTTGATATATTCATTTAGATCCTTTCTGATTGCTAAGGACAACAGAGGCCGTGAGTTTTCCCTGGTTCAGCTAGCCCTGCAGAGCAGCATGGTGGGGCTTGCATTCATGGGTGTTATTTTTTTCATTATTAGGAAAGTTTCATTATTAGGGAGGTTACCAGAGGACAAATAACACTAAAACTGTGAATACTTCAAATTTCTCTGCCCTTTGCAGACAAGATATTTTGGAACAATGTGCCTTCAAGAATTTACAAACCCACTGGAAAGATAAGATAGGTAAGCAACTAACTCTAAAAGAGTTTTCTCAGTGTGCATTAAGAATCCTTAGGGGACATATAAAAAATATATGTGATAAAATCATAAGTGACAATAAGTAATAAAAATAATGATAACTAATATTTCTTGAATACCTACCATACGCTAGGCTGTACTAAGTACTTTAATAGACTATTTCATCATTGTTCAAGGTGGGTGCTAATACCATCTCTATTTTCAGAGGAGGAAACTGAAGCTCACATAGAGTGAGTGACTTGGTTTCGCTGCTGATGGGTGTCGTAATTGGGATTCTCATTGTTGGGTTACATTTTCCCCCCTCTGTGATTATTCCACAGACAAATGCCTACAGGAATTTGAACAGGGCTGATGATTGGAGAAAGTTTTGGAGAAGTGAAATGGGCATTGCAGGTAGAAGAAGTGATGGACAAAGGCTCTATGAGCATTGTTTTCACTTTCATCTGGGGACTTATCTCCCCAGTGCCTGCTGCCTGTTTGTATATCCCACACAGGTGTAATTTCTATTGTAGTATGTTCTGACATGGTTGTTGTGTTAAGGCCACTTCACCATGACTAGCTAATGGGGTCCCTTCTAAAGGAGTGTCCCAAACACCAGTGTCTCTGAGTATATCTTTGGAAGAGATCAGTTTTGTGACAGGACATTGATTCTCTTAATCTTGGGGAGGAAGCTCTTAGCCAGGGAGAGAGCATCTGCTCCTTTTAAGTCTGTTTCTTTGTGAGTCTGGACTTTGAGACAGATTTGAGGGCCCTACTGAACAGTGGGGGAAGATTCCTATTTCTATATGAAGGGAGGGAGGCACACTAAGAGGCATCCTTGTAGAATATATTTTGGAAGACATAGCTTAGAAGATAGATTATCTTGTTTCATATAACTTTATTTTTTTTTTGTGATCCAAAAACCTTCAGCAAATTTTTATTTGAATGTTTAAACTTGATTTTGGCTGCATTATGCTATTTGAGCCAAAAAACCCAGTAATGCCCTCTGAGGTCAGGGTGGTGGGACAGCAGTAATTTAATTACTTCACTCCTTTACCCACCTCCCTTCTCTCTCTCTCTCTTTCATTATTACTCTTACTTTCTTGCTAACCCTATACTGCTAAACACTTTTGGAGTGCAGGCTATGGGCCACACACAGTGCTAACAACTTCATGCATAATATCTTAATTAATACTCATGCCAACCCTTGAAGTAGGTACCATTATTATTTCTATTTTTTGAGGGTTACAGAACGTGTAAATGATAGTTTCAGTTATCTATTGTCACAATAATTCTATGTAATAAACAATCACAAAACCTTAGTGACATATAACAGTAAACATTTGTTTTGCACATGAGTCTGTTGGAGGTTAGCTAATCTAATCTAGATGTGGCTTATCTCAGCTGCTCTCACCCTTGTGGCCAGCTCTGGGATGGCTTGGTGGCTCTACTGATCTTGGCTGGGCTTACCCCCATGTCTGGGGTTTGGCTGATTATTGGCTGATTGAGGATGATCTTGGCTGGGACGACTAGAAGTTTTTCTTTTTTCCATTTCTTGCTTGTCCTTGCTAGTCTAGGCATGTCCATCTTACGGCATGGGAGAGGGCAAGAGCAGTGAGCAGAACCATGTGTGGAACATGTCTGCTAGTATCCCGTGGGCAAAGCAAATCACATGGCCAGAGTAAGAGGGAATGACAAAGTTACATGGCAAAGGACCCAGATAGGTACAAATTGGGGCCATTAATTCAATCAACCTGCCATAGTGGTGAAGCTCATGCCCTTGCTTGTGTATCTATCTCCCCTTAATTGGTGAGGTAATTATATCCAATACTTATCCAATTATTCTTTTCTTACTTTCCTCAAAGAGAGGATAAACCCTAGACTAGAAGATTTGGGGCTGAAAGGTTGAGCTATCTCTTCTCGTGGAGCTTCTCCCCACACTGGTAACTTCAGAAAAGCGGTTTGCTTCTTTGTAACATGTGTATTCATATCCAGGAATTATGATGACTCATCGGATTCCAGGATGAGGAATTTTCCTTGGTGCAGTGGTTATTAAGATTCCAGAGGATGAAGACTCTTTTTCAATAACAAAGCACTCACAGGACCTTGCGTGAAATGAGCTGTGTCAGACTGAAGAAACATAACAGCAAAGAGTTATTCTAAATTCAGTCCATGTGTTTAGACTAATTTGCATTTTATTAATCCCAACAATATCTCTATGCATTTTGAAAATAGTGGTACTTACATATATGAGATGTTATTTATGTATTTTGCAGATAGTGCAGTTTGTGCATTTGAATTCTCTCTTTGCAACGAATCTGAGGCTTCCCTTCCAAGGGAAGACACACATGCAAACACATACCTATCCACCTCCTAGCCTTAGTGACAGAGGATTTCTTATTACATATTTTACAAAATACCTTATAGTTAATGTAGGGCTAAAAGTGCAAAGGGAGCCCATTTGCAATGAGGTGCAGGAAATGGCAACCTCCTGGCTTTCTAGAAATATTCTTCATTGCATACAGGAGAAAGATTTCACTCTTTAGTCACGGATAAAATTGAGCGTAAACTTCCCTTTCCAGCTTTTTCTTTCACATTGCCTTTACAAAGTGCTCCTCTACTCAACATGCATTTTGCTCATTGCTACTTTTTGCTTTACATGTAATACCTTGTATATGTACCTCCCTGCCCCTCAAGGCCAAGTTCTCTCTTCCCTGAAGCCTTCTCTGACTTGGTCCCCAGCCTATCTTTTACTTCTTCATTCTGTCCATCTTGTTACTTAATTGTCTTCTCAATTCGATTCCCTTCATTTCACATTTATTAAGCACTTTCAGGCACTACACAACAGGCCAGGCCCCAGGATTACAGAGTAAAAACTCTGTCTCTGCTATCAAGAAATACAGTTGTTTTCTTTTGTACATTTTAAATCCCCCAAGTCTATTGTGGGCATTTTATTTTTTATATACTCTATAGCAGCAAGCAAATAGGAAATGGTTTAAAAATACATCTTGAATTGAAATCATAAAAAGGAAATCACTGATGAGATTTTCCCTCGGGAACTACGAATCCCTTGGGTCTAAAATCTAAAAAAGACCGACTTCTGTGGCATCAGAATATTTTCCCCTAACTATGGCAAGGAGGCTGATTATAAGACAGTCAAACCAAGTGTTGGCTCAACGCTGAACCTGGACTATCATCTGAGAATTCCACCCTGAGCTCAGATGGAAAGCAGAAGGGCAAGAGCTGTTTCCTTAGGGGTCTGACGAGGAAGAATACCAAGGGATACCTCAGAGTGAGACCCTGGTGGCTCTGGGCACCCGGCAGTGGTTCATTGTGTCTCTTATACTGTATGAATGTTGACAAAGTCAGAAAGGAAATGACTAGGTTTTAGGTTTAAAGAAATGGATGCCTCAGTTAATTCTTGGCCCCATGGCCTGTATGTCAAAACTTGGACTGCTCCTCTTCCATGTCCCCTGTCGGGTAGAAGCAGGACAGATCAGGATCTCCCAGTAATCCCCCTCCAGGATGGCAGAAGAGACTGCCATGAGAGATGCCCAATAAATATGCCAGTTGGCTTTAAGTTTTCCAATGGAATGACCACGGTGGGATCAAGTGATTTCCTTGCCAACCAAAAGCACAGATGTTAATGGAGGAAGTGACAGAAAAATAGATGGAACTTGGCAACAAGCATCTCATTTATATCTTATCTTTGACCAACAAATCCCATTAAGGGTACTGTGTCCTACTTACGGGTATACCAACCTACCATTACCCACTGAGAAGCCCTGCCTTGACCTCCTAAACTTACGTGTGACAGCTGCTGCAGAATCAGGAAAAAAAAAATACTGATATTTCCATGTCTAATTAGTGGAATAGTTAAAACTGGAGTGAGGCCATTCCAAATTGCAGCCGTTCCTGGCTGTTGTAATGGTGTTCAAGAGCTTTCTGTTCTTCCTGTGGCCTTGCAAAAGTCAACAGTATGTCATTGTATAAAACGTCCATAATGTTTTATGCACTAAACAATGGTCAATTTATTTTTGTGCAGTAGAGCACAAATCACATAACTGACTGGAAGTCAATTTTGCACATAATTCTGACTTTAAGTTTGACCACTCATCTAGTACTCTGCTTTATTGGTTGATTTTTGGTCCTTTGGGATGGCATAATGGGACGGTTAGGAGGAGAGCTTGACAGATTCTTTGCTAAACTAAACTTTAGTTAGGCTCCTGAACCTTTTCCTAGGTCCATCTGTGTACTTCCTTATAAAATCCAGTTTTACAAAAAGCCTGCTAAGCTAGCTGAGCAAGAACCCCTACCTTTGATATCTGATTACTGTCAATGTCTGATCAGGTACCTCCACCTCCACTATCTCTCAGGTGATGTCTGACCACCCTGGCCTGTCTTCAGAAAGAATCCTGCTAGGTCAGTTTAGCCAGAATCCCCCTTACCCCTGATGTTTCCTCTTAGTAATCGACTGACCCCCACCCTGCTCCTTGGCTCTAACTCCCCACTTGCCCAGGCTGTGTTCAGAGTTGGGTCCGGTCTCTCCCCCCACTGCAAATCCCTGTTGCAGGGGTCCCTATACCTATTGTGATGGCACTGAATGGAGTCTTCCTTACCGTGCTTTAGCAATAATTTTTTCTTTAACAACACCCAAATTCTGAACTTTTTTTGTGGTTATTTATTAGCTGTATATCCTTAGGCAAATTGCTTAAACTTCTTGAATTTTGGTCTCTTCTCTTCTAAAATGTAGATGAGTACTTTTGCCACTGGAAAATTTACTGAGATGTTACCTGCTATTTTGTTTTGTTTCCAATGCTATAAAAAGATAGGTAGGTCGAAAAGTAATTTTCCCTTTCTCTGACAAGCTCCCCACTCCATTCTTCTAGGCCTTTCATTCTGTGCTCCCTGGACCCTAAGGGAATCAAGTTTCTTTGTATAAAAGATACTCCCCTCCCTCAAGACTGCCACTGCTTAGAGCTTTGTTTGTAAGTCAGGGATTTGCTGTGAAACAGAGGAGGGAGTTAGTGGTGGCTAATTTTTAGCCGTCTCAGGTGAGATTAAGCCAAATTTTACTTGAATTAAAAAAATACACGTGTGATAACTTTTGCATGTTGGTGTTGTGGTGGAAGATCACACATGCTCCACATCTTTCTTTCAGAGTTAAGGTAAGGACTGAAATCACATAGCATAAGTGAAAGCACCTAGCCCAGTGCCTACCTGACATGATCTGAGCTCAAGAAATACTTATTTCCCTTTTCTGCCTGCTTTATATCCAGGAAATGCCTGTCAGTTGAGCCGTTTGAAACCCAAGTATCTACTTTCCTTAGACTAGCTGTCAATAAACTGGATTACTTTTACTGCTGGTGTGCACAGACTCTTCCATGGAGGTTGAGTGGGGTGAGAAAGGTTTAGAGAATTATTTGCTATATCCTAAAGGTCTATGTTTATTACTTTTTCCTAAAATTGATCAACCCAAGGTGAATGTCATTCCCTTTTCCCAACTTCCTTTTATAATCATCTTTCTACCACTAGATGTTATGTTAAGTGAAATAAGCCAGGCACAGAAAGACAAATATCCCATGTTTTCTCTCATATGTAGAAGCCAAAAAAGTTGTTCTCATAGAAGTAGAGAGTAGAATAATGATTACTAAAGGCTGGGAAAGGTAGGAAGAAGGGGGATAGAGAGAGGTTGGTTAATGGTTATAAAATTACAGCTGGACGGGAGGAATACGTCCCAGTGTTCCATAACTCTGTAGGGTGACTATAGATGATGTATAGACTATGGCTAGCAATAATTTATCGTATATTTTCAAATAGCTAGAAGAAAGGATTTTTGAATGTTTTCCAAACAAAGAAATGATAAATATTTGAGGTGATGAATTTGCTAATTACCAGTATCAAAAGATCACATTACACTTCATAAATATGTATTATTATTGTG
The DNA here is from genome assembly GCA_008750895.1 of Mirza zaza. Classification (NCBI taxonomy): domain Eukaryota; kingdom Metazoa; phylum Chordata; class Mammalia; order Primates; family Cheirogaleidae; genus Mirza; species Mirza zaza. Next base: position 7,611 of record VSMD01012067.1, on the reverse strand, counting down.
TCAGTTAAAACTAATAAAAAAGAAAAGACAAAAGTGTACACTTCCCATCCATTCCTGATTTTACTATGCTTCATTGCCTCAAGCTGTAAAACCTTCTTGGGGATCCAACAAACAGACAATTTGAAATATTGGAGTGTGCACAGCCTTCTTTAAACAAAGAATCATACCAGGTCTTCTCATGTTATGTCTTATTTCTTTTTTTTTTATTGCACTAAGAAATTATGAAGTATATGTATATGAGGCTTATTTATTTATTTTTATGCAGGATTATTTTCATTTCAGGGTTATTGAGGTCTAACAGACAGACAACAAATATTATCACATTTAATGTATATTTCAATGAATTTTAACAAATTTATATTGTCATGCAATAATCATTAAGTTATAGAACATTTCCACTATATCAAAACGTTATATCCTTTTTTTTAATTTCAGCATATTATGGGGGTACAAATGTTTAGATTATATATATTGCCCTTGCCCCCCCCCCGCCCCAAGTCAGAGCTTCAGGCATGTCCATCCCCCAGATGGTGTGGATCGCACTCATTATGTGTGTATATACCCATCCTCTCATCCCCCCTCCCATCTACCCAAAGCCCGATGAATGTTATTCTTATATGTGCACTTAGGTGTTGATCAGTTAAAACCAATCTGATGGTAAGTATATGTGGTGCTTATTTTTCCATTCTTGGGATACTTTACTCAGTAGCATGCACTCCAGCTCTATCTAGGATAACTCAAGAGGTGGTATATCACCATTATTTCTTGTAGCTGAATAGTACTCCATGGCATACATATACTAAGTTTTATTAATCCACTCATGTATTGATGGGCACTTGTGTTGTTTCCACATCTTTGCAATTGTGAATTGTGCTGCTATAAATGTCTTTTTTACAGAATGTCTTTTGTTCTTTTGGGTAGATGCCCAGAATTGGGATTGCTGGATCGAAAGGAAGATCTACTTGTATCTCTTTGAGATATCTCCATATTGCTTTCCACAGAGGTTGCTCTAGTTTGCAGTCGCACCAGCAGTAGGAGTGTTCCTATCTCTCTGCATCCACACAAACATTTTTGTTTTGGGACTTTTTGATAAAGGCATTCTTACTGGGGATAAGTGGTATTTCATTGTGGTTTTGATTTGCATTTCCCTGATGATTAGAGATGTTGAGCATTTTTTCATATGTTTGTTAGCCATTATTCTCTCTTCTTTTGAAAAGTTTCTGTTCATGTCCTTTGCCCATTTTTGATAGGGCTATTTGATTTTTTTCTTGCTGATTTTCCTGAGTTCTAAATAGATTCTAGTTATCAGCCCTTTATCATATGTGGAACATGTGAGTATTTTCTCTCATTCTGTAGGTTGTCTGTTTGCGCTTGTGATAGTTTCTTTGGCTGTGCAGAAGCTTTTGAATTTGATCAGGTCCCATTTATTTTTGTTTTTGCTGTGATTGCCTTTGGGGTCTTCTTAATACATTATTTCCCTAGGTCAGTGTCTAGAAGAGTATTTCCAACATTTTCTTCTAGAATTCTTATAGTTTCATGCCTTAGGTTTAACTCTGTTACCCAGTGTGAGTTGATTTTTGTGAGAGATGAAAGGTGCGGATCCTGTTTCAGTCTACTACATGTGACTATCCAGTTTTCCCAGCACCATTTATCGAATATGGATTCTTTTCTCCAGTGTGCTTTTGTCTGCTTTGTCAAAGATTAAATGGTTATATGAGAATGGGTTTTATACCTGGCTTCTTAGTTCTGTTCCATTGGTCTGTGTCTCTGTTCTTGTGCCAATTGCATGCTATTTTAGTTACTGTAGCCTTGTAGTATAGCTTGAAATTGATGCCTTCCAATTTTTTCTTTTTGCTTAATATTGCTTTTCCTATATGAGATCTTCTCTGATTCCATACAAAGCATAGAATTATTTTTTCTATATCTGTGAAAAATGATGTTAGTATTTTACAGGGATTGCATTAAATCTGTAGATCACTTTGGGTAGTACAGACATTTTAACAATGTTGATTCTGCTGACCCATGAGCATGGTATGGTTTTCCACCTGTTTATGTCCTCTGCTATTTTCTTCCTCAGTGTTTTGTAGTTCTACCTGTAAAGGTCTTTTACCTCCTCAGTTAAATATATTCTCAGGTATTTTATTTACATTCGTTGTTGCTGTTGTGAAGCATATTGCATCTTTGATTTGGCTCTCAGTTTGACTGTTGTTGGTATATAGGAATGCTACTGATTTCTATACATTGGTTTTGTAACCTGAGACTTTGCTGAATTTGTTTATCAATTCTAGTAATCTCATTGCAGAATCTTTGGGGTTTTCTACATATAAGATCATATCATCAGTAAAGAGTGATAGTTTGATCTCTTCTACCCGCATTTGGATGCCCTTGATTTCTTTCTCTTGTTTGATTGCTCTCGCTGGGACTTCCAGCACTATGTTGAATAGGAGCATTGATAAAGGGCATCCTCATCTGGTTCCAGTTCTAAATGGAAATGCTTTCAATTTTTCCCCATTCAATATGATGTGGGCTGTGGGTTTGTCATATTTGGCTTATATCATTTTTAGATAAGTCCTTTTCTATGCCTATCTTGTTAAGTATTCTTACCATAAAAGGTGTTGAATTTTGTTGAAGGCTTTTTCTACATCTATAGAGAGGATCATACGGTCTTTGTTTTTGTGGTCTTCTATTTATGTGGTGAATTACATTTATAGATTTGCATATGTTGAACCATCCCTGCATCTCTGGGATGAAGCCCATTTGGTTGCAATGGATTATATTTTTGATAAACACCTGAATTTGGTTTGCTAGGATTTTAGTTGAGAATTTCTGCATCTATATTCATAAGGGATATTGGTTCATAGTTTTATTTTTTTGTTGGTTTTGGCTTTTTTGGTTTTGGTTTTGTTTTTTTTCCTGGTTTTGGTATCAGGGTGATGTTGGCTTTATTAAATTTATTGGGGAGGATTCCTTCCTTCTCGATGTTGTAGAATAATTTCTGCAGGCTAGGCATCAGTTCTTTGTAGGTCTGGTAAAATTTGGGTGTCAAACCATCTGGTCTGGGACTTTTCCTTTTAGGAAGATTTTTTATTGCTGTTTCTATTTTAGTACTTGATATTGGTCTGCTCAGCAATTCTATTTCTTTATGATTGAGCCTATGGAGTCTGTATATCTAAGAATTTGTCCATTTCCTCCACATTTTCCAGTTTATGTGCATTTAGGGTTTCATAGCATTTATAAATACTATTTTGTATTTCTGTGGCATTAGTTGTAATTTCTCCTTTTTCATTCCTGATGGCGCTTATTAAAGTTCTTTCTTTTCTGTTTCTCATTAATTTAGCCAGAGGTGTGTGAATTTTATTTATTTTTTCAAATAACCAACTTTTTGTTTTATTAATCTTCTGCATAGATTTTTTTGATATCAGTTTCATTTAGTTCTGCTCTGATCTTTGTTATTTCTTTTCTGCTGCTGGGTTGGAGTTGGTTTTCTCATCCTTTTCCAGTTCTTTGAGACAATTCATTAGATTGTTTATTTGTGATCTTTCTGTCTTTTGGATGTAGACATTTATGGATATAAATTTTTGTCTCAGGACTGTTTAAGCTGTGTCCCACAGATTTTGATACCTTATGTCTTCTTTATCATTTAGTTCAATGAATCTTTTAATTTCCATCTTTCTTTCCTCAACACAATAATCGTTTAGCATAAGGTTGTTTAGTTTCCATGACTTTGTGTAAAGATGAGAGTTTCTGTTTGAGTTGATTTCTAATTTTATTCTGTTGTGATCTGAGAAGATGCATAGTATAATTTCTATTTTTTAAAATTTGTTGAGACATGCTTTGTGGACTAGGATATGGTCAATCTTAGAGAATGTCCCATGAGCTAATGAGAAAAATGTATAGTCAGTGGTTTTGGGAAGATGTTCTGTAAATGTCAATCAGACCCATTTATTCTAGAGTTCTGTTTAAATCCATTTTTCTTTGTTTATTTTCTGTTTGTAGGATCTGTCCTGTTCTGTCAGAGGAGTGTTGAAATATCCAGCTATTATAATGTTGCTGTTTATCATTTTGTTTAGATCAAGTAGGATTTGCTTTATGAATCTGGATGCACCTGAGTTAGGTACATAAATATTTATAATTGTTATGTCTTCTTGTTGAATTGTACCCTTCACCAATGTACAGTGACCCTCTTTGTCTTACCTGCTTCTTCCACCTTACAGCTTATAGGAGGGCATCTTTGGTGGTTATTTTGGTCAGTCTGATGACTGTGTCATGATGTCTTCCTGTTTGCATTGACTCTTCTAGGAGTCCTTTGAGCTTCTTGTACCTGGATTTCTAGATTTTTAGCAAGGCCTAGGAACTAGTGCTCTATTATATCCTCAAATAGCTTATCCAACCCTTGTGTATTTTCTTCTTCACCCTCCGTGATGGCTATGGGGTGATTGATCCCCTTTGGGGGTATGCTTTCCATTTGATTCCTCTTACTTCCAGATTTCTTTCACTGATTCCATCTTCTCATCTGGATCAGCTGTTGCTTCTTACCTTTAGATTTTCATTTGAATAATGACACACCTTGTTTAGTCTCTGAGCCAGTAGGTGGTGTTTGTGAGTGAGAATTGACCACACCTTGTATGGTGAGTCAGTAGATACACTTAAAGGGTGTGCAGAATGACCTGCCTGTCAGTAGGTGGCACTTGCTGGTAGGAGCAGGCTGCAGTGTTGTTTTGGGGTCCTGTAACTAGCTTTTATTCCGCTGGAGATGCACTCCAGTGCCCCAGGTGGTGGCACTCTAGTGCCCTGGGACTTCCAGGTGTGTCCTTATTCTCTACCTCAGTGAGAGCAGGTGTGGGAGTGAGTCGGGGTGGAGCTGGGTTAGGTGAGCCTGCCCTCAAGCACCACAAATGCTGTTAGCAGGGGTCAAAGTTCTGTTCTCTGCTTCTGGGCAAAGCTGTCAGGGAGGAGCTGAAATGGCCCCCTCAACTGAAAAGTCAGCGTGTGGGGAAGGGGCTATCTGAGACCTGCAGCCTGGAGCAGGCCTCGCTCCTTTCCACCCTCCCCTATTCCATGGTTTCTCCCTGGTCTCTGCCAGCAGGCAGGACCTCCAGCCAGTGGATCTCTCCTGTTTGTGATGTGGGCTGGGAGGGTCCTGCCCAGGATTGCAGCCTGAGCTGGGTGCACAGCCCTCCTGTGGGAGGAGGTTTGCCCCTCAAGCATGCTGATCTGCCCCTGAAGGCACACACACCTCAGTAGGCTCCTTCACAAATATTTCTTCTGTGCCCTGAGGCAATGTGATAGAGACCTGCGTGTATAGGATCTGGTCTGCAGACCTGTCCTCTGAAGTTCAATCCCTGACCCTGCCAGGTGACCCAGTCACCCATGGGGTGCCAAAGCTGGATTGATGTCTATCTTCCTGGGGATTTGCCCCGCTCTCCTGGAGTCACCAGGTAAGTGGCATCTGAGAGGGCTGGTGGGTAGGGAGCTCAGTCTGGGTACCCCTCAGTCCACTTCAGGGCCCCAAAAAGAAAGGCCCCATTCCCTGCAGATGCCTCCAGGTGGTGGCTAAATTGTCTCTCTTGGCAGCCGAGGGTAGGCCAGGGGAAGGAGAGAATGAAGCAATATGGCACCTACTGATTGGCTCAGGTCTATAGGCTGGGAAGTGCTCTGAGGAGCTGGGAGCCTAGTGCCCTGTTAGCAAGAGGCTCACCGTTCACTGGTGGCAGCAGTCTCTGAGCTGGTATGGGCTGGTCTTTCCAACCACTCAGGAGCCCACCAGCAGTCCAAAATGCAAGGGAGGGGACATTTAACTGTTCCACCTACCCTTGTTGCTGGTCTCTAAGCCTCTTGGGGGCCTTTCTCCTTCCAGTTCTCCTCCACAACTTCTTCCCATGGAGTCTCCTGTAGTCTTAGGTACCCTTCCTTCTGATCCTCATCTGATCTGTGTTTGTCTGCCTGATTTTTTTTTTTTTTTTTTTTACTGTCTTCTAAAATCTGTCTTTCTTGCACAGACACTCTGGCTGGCAGTTTTTCTCATCCGCCATCTTCCCTCAATCCTACTACTCAAAATATCTTTACATTGTATCTTGCATCAGCAAAAATCTCTGTGCTAAAGCTACTGTTTTAAGTGACACTTTGCAATAAATTATAAGTATTGTTATATGTGTACAAATGCAACACAGCATCATCAGTTTTGTAACATGCTAAAGTTGAACAATGAGATATTCAGTGTAGATTTGTTTTATTATTTTAAAGTGTGTTGGCTATCACAGGGACAGGTGTTAGCCAAAATTTTGTCTCTGTGAGAACAGATAGTTAAATTTTATGAAAAACAAAATCAGCAATATGAATTATTGAAAGAATATTTCTATAGGAATGCAGCATTTTTCTGTAACATGACAAATCAAAATGATATGAATATTTCTTTGCAAGGTAAAACTAAGTCTATATATGATATGTGCCAAAAACTCCATGCATTTCAAAAACAGCTATCTTTTTTCAAAACACTTTTTCAAAAGGAAATTTTGGATGAACATTTTCCCTAGTTAGTAAAGGTCATTGATGAGCAGGATGATATATGTAAATCATTTGAAGAATACACAGATGTCATCAGTCTATTAATTGGAGAATACAATGAAAAGCTCACTGACTTTGCAAATCATGACATCACACTCAAATTAGCATTTCAGTCTTACCTAATTGATATCACCAAGGCACCTACAGAACTACAGATGGAATTCATTGAGTTCTCAGTAAATGACATTTTAAAGTCATTGTTTGATATTAAGAAAGATTCTATTGAAATATGGAAAAATGCAGTGGAATACCCATGCCTTCAGCAACATGCCCCAGAGATGTTTTCTTGTTTTTCAACTACTTATTGCTGTGAATCTACTTCGTTTTACCTAACTCCAATCAAGATGCCCTTAATGTCACAAATAACTGATACCCATCTAGAGGATCAACTGAAACTGTAGATCTACATGCTGCAATCAAATATCCAAATTCTTTCCAACAAAAAGCAGATAAAACAAACTCATTAAAAGGTTAGTTAACTTTAAAATTAACAAATGGTTTTCATTTTTTGAAATTAATAAGTCCACAGTAGTTAGATTTTTAGAAAATACTATACATTTATAATGATACCTAATTGATGTTTCTTGAATGCAGCCTTATTTGATTACAGCTAAATTAATGTGGCCTTCCAACATGAAAAGGTCACCCACCCACCCCTGATCTAGGAGAATTCTTCCAAGATTTCACAGCTCATCGTGCTGCAAAGACAATTTCCCAAGACTTAACGAATCAAGTATTTACTTCTTATGGAGCTTCTTTATTGAATTTGAAGCAAGTCTAGCAAGTCAAATATAAATCTAAAAACATATCCACGACAAAAATAATTGTTTAGATTATCATCTCACATTATGCACACCCTGATTTCTACTTCACCTTCTCCTTTTCCTTCAGTAGCACAACTGAGCATATGACTATAATTGTATTTTGTAAATACTCCAGTTTCGCAGTAGCTCCACTTGATTACAGAGGAAAATCTAACGTTTTAGTCTGGAGTTTAGAAACCTTCATAATTTGCCTCAATTTGTATTTCTCATTTTATTTTTTAAC
>VSMD01012065.1:0-24520 GCA_008750895.1 Mirza zaza | reverse complement strand
ACAACTTTAAGATAGGTACTATTATAATTCCACTTAGCAGCAAGTTAAATGATAGAGCTAGGGCAGATCTAACGCTTTAAAGTTCATGTTCTTAACCACAAGCCTTTATTTAACTATAGTGAGTTCAAGCATTTTTTTATATAAACCCATAGTGTCTTCCACAGGTGTGGAAATAAAGAATTGTTGGCAGGAAGTAGAAATTGAGTAGGGCACAGAAACTGCTGCAAAAAGGTGAGCACAGAGCTTATAAGCTTCATAGTCCTAAAGTCACTTCTAATTCCCTTGCTGTCAAGAATTAGGGCATTTGAAAAGAGGATGACACTGCTCCAGAACATGTTACTGCACAGAGTGCTGATCGATAGTCATTTTGAGACCTATGTTAAAAATAAACTTGTTCCTCACTGAATCAGGGATTTGGACCACAGGTCTTAGATTGTTCTATTATTAATCTAAGGCCATCTTCCACAGAGCTGGCAAAATAGATTCCCTTTCTACATCTTTGCTGATGGACCAATTCAATTTGCAAATATTTAAGATCTATTTTTTGCCTTCACAAATATGGCGATGCTCAAAATTTTTTTTAACTCTATTTTCCAGGGAATGATTTTCTTTTTTTTTTTCCCCGCCCCTGGGAATGATTTTCTTGAGTTAGAGGGTAAAAGAGAATTTCAGGTTTCATAGGAAACTGTACTTTCTTAAAGACAAAGAAAAAACTTTGAAATATTACATTGCAAAAAACCATCTTAAAAAACATATAGCCTTGGCCGGGCGCGGTGGCTCACGCCTGTAATCCTAGCACTCTGGGAGGCCGAGGCGGGCGGATTGCTCGAGGTCAGGAGTTCGAGACCAGCCTGAGCAAGAGCAAGACCCCGTCCCTACTATAAATAGAAAGAAATTAATTGGCCAACTAATACATATAGAAAAAATCAGCCAGGCATGGTGGCGCATGCCTGTAGTCCCAGCTACTTGGGAGGCTGAGGCAGGAGGATTGCTTGAGCCCAGGAGTTTGGGGTTGCTGTGAGCTAGGCTGATGCCATGGCACTCACTCTAGCCTGGACAACAAAGTGAGACTCTGTCTCAAAAAAAAAAAAAAAAAAAAAAACCATATAGCCTAAGCTAGAGCGCAGTGGCATGATTATAGCTCACTGCAACCTCAAATTCCTGGACTCAAGTGATCCTCCCACTTCAGCTTCTCAAGTAGCTGGGACTATAGGTGTATACCAGCACACCCAGTTAATTTTTATATTTTTTGTTGAAACGGAGTCTTGTTCTTGCTCAGGCTGGTCTTAAACTCCTGACTTCAAGCAGATACCTCCCAAAGTGTTAGGATTACAGGTGTGAGCCACCGTGCCCAGCCCAAAATAATCTCTTAAGTGATGTTCTTCAGTGTCTTCTTTAATGCCACCAACAAAGATTTTTTTGCAGTTAAGTGGGCCCATGGTCTTTGAGAATCTTCTCTAGAGACAGTCCTCTTTGGTCCACCGCTCTTCCATCCTCCAGGTGTGGCTCTGCATTCATGGCTGCATCCATCTCCTCCACACTGGCATATGTGACAAACCTAAAGCCCCTGGAATGCTTGCTGTTTGGATCTCTCATTACCGAATAGTCCATGAACATTCCCCATTGCCCAAAGTGCCTTCTCAGACTTTCATCAGCTGTTTCAAAGCTCAACTCAACTCTCCATGAAGAGCTTCCACAACTGTTCAGGCTCTTGAAGAGATTCTGACTTAGACACCACAGCAGTGGGAAGACAGACTTTAACTATACTTCCTCGGCAAGGTCCATTGAGGTTCTTTGATGTCACTATAAACTCAGGTTTTAAATGATAATCTGACAAACAGGTATAAGGTGAACATTTGTAAAGGGACACAAACTTCATGTTTGTTGCTATTAAAACTAAGATAGATCACTGAGGCAAAGATGGACTTTTCAAAATGGTACTGGGACAACTTGGTAGTCATTTGAAAAAATATAAAATTAGATCCACAGGTCACTTCATGTACAAGAATAAACTCGAAATGGATTAGGGATCTAAATGTAAAAGGTGAAGCCATACAAGTACTAGAAGAAAACACAGGTGAATTCCTCTTTGACCTCAGTGTGGGGAATGACTTTCTAACTCTGATTCAAAATCCAAAGGTAAGACAAGAAAAGATTACTAAATCTGATTATAGAAAAACTAATTATTTGGCCAACAAAATAAAACAAATATTCCACTATAAACAAAGTCAAAAGACAATAGACATCAAACAGATACTTGTACATTTATGTTTGTAACAGCATTAATCACAATAGCCAAAAGATGGAGGCAACCCGAGTGTCCATGGATGGATGAATGGATAAATAAAATGTGGTATATACATACAATGGAATACTATTCAATCTTTGGAAGGAATGAAGTTCTCATACATGTTACAACATGGATGAATCTTGAAAACATCATGCTTAGTGAAATAAGCCAGACATGAAAGGACATTGTATCAATATGATTCTACTTATATAAGGTACCTAAAGAGTAGTCAAATTCATAAAGACAGAAAGAAAGTAGGATGGTGGTTATTAGGGTATAAGGGAAAGAGGGAGTGGGGAATTACTGTTTAATGGATATGGGGTTTCAATTTGAGAAGATGAAAAGTTCTGGAGATGGATAGTGGTAATGGTTGTTCAACAATGCAAATGTACTTAATGCAACTGAAGTGTACACTTAAAAATGATTAATAGGTAAATTTTATGCTATGTATACTTTACCACAATTAAAAAAAAATGGAAAAACAGGGAGAAGATATTCGCAACATATACCACAAGAGTCAAAATCCCCAATACATTTTTAAAAACTCTTAAAAATTGAGGACTGAAGGAGTAAAAATGGGGAAAAGAACAGACAATTCACAAAAAATGGCCCTCAAATATATGAAAAAATGCTTGAACTCGCTATAATTAAATAAAGGCAACTTAAAATAACACTGAGATATGCTTTCTCTATCAGACCGGCAAAAATTAAAAGGTATGACAACATATACTATGGGTGAGGCTGTGAGGAAGGAGGACTTCTCATACGCTCACTGCTGGTGGGGATGCAAACTGGTACAACCCTTCTGGAGGGGGATGTGACAATTCCTAAGAAAGTTATATATGCACACTTACCTGTTTTGTTTTGTTTTTTTTAAAGAGGTGGAGTTTTGCTATGTTGCCCAGGCTGGCCTTGAAATGCCTGGCCTTGAAATGCTGGGCTCAAGTGATCCTCCCACCTCAGCCTTCCCAAGTAGCTGGGACTATAGCCACGTGCCACTACACCTGGCTGCACCTATCTTTTGACCCAACAATCCCATTTTAAGGAATCTAACCTGAAGATACATCTCCAACAATATGAAAATATACTTGTGAGATTATTCATTGCAGCAATGTTTGTAATTGCAAAATAATGAACATCATCTGAATGCTTATGCATTGGAGTGGTTAAATAAAGATGGCACCCACATATAACAGAGTACTATTTAGCTAGAAAAAAAGACTGCAGATGCGCCATGAACTGATATAATTATTTCCAGGGCACACTGTTAAGTGAAAAAAATGAAGTATAATAAAGTATATGTAATTTGCTATCTCTCACATAAAAAAGGAATAAGAAAATACACATGTATCTGCTTATTTGTGTAAAAGAAATACAGGTTGGACAGAATAGAACTAAAGAGATTGGTTACCTAGGGAGTAGGTGAAAAAGGGGTAGAAAAAAACGGAATGAGGCAGTAGGGACGAAGAGCGAGTAATATTTGTTCAGTGTACCTTTTTGTATAACTCTGACTAGGAGAACCAGTTATGTTTCATACACCCAAAAACAAACAATGAAAATAAACCAGGAGGTACAGGAACCCAAAATGGAATACAAATAGGAACAAATGAACCTAACTGTATTTCAGATTGATGTAGATGGGAAAAAACAATCCAACCTAAGTAACTCTCAAAGTACCTCTCTCAACATATTAATTACAAAGGAAAATTTACATAAAACTTTATAGGGAAGAAAGAGGACCACCCTAACCAACTGATCAAAGATCACTAGTAATAAGATGTAACACCACACACCCATGGAAAGGACGCACTGTAAAGGGCACAACATCCCTTCTGGGGTATTTTTGCCCCAAACACATACACATAATTTCAGTGGAATCACACATAAAAAATCAGACAAATCCAAACTGAGGGATATTGTACAAAATAACTGAGTATGCTAAGGACATAGAAGACAAGGAAAGATTGTGGAATTCTTTTTTTTTTTTTTTTTTGAGACAGAGTCTCACTTTGTTGTCCAGGCTAGAGTGAGTGCCGTGGCGTCAGCCTAGCTCACAGCAACCTCAAACTCCTGGGCTCAAGCAATGCTGCTGCCTCAGCCTCCCAAGTAGCTGGGACTACAGGCATGTGCCACCATGCCCGGCTAATTTTTTCTATATATATTAGTTGGCCAATTGATTTCTTTCTATTTATAGTAGAGATGGGGTCTCGCTCTTGCTCAGGCTGGTCTCGAACTCCTGAGCTCTAAACGATCCGCCCACCTCGGCCTCCCAGAGAGCTAGGATTACAGGCTTGAGCCACCGCGCCCGGCCAGATTGTGGAATTATCATCAACTGGAGGAAACTAAAGCAACATGAAAACTAAATGCAACATGGGATATTGGACTGGATCCTGGAACAGAAAAAAAGACATTCATAGAAAATGTGATGAAACTCAAGGTCTGTAGTTTATTGTATTGTACTAATGTTTATTTACTGGTTTTGATAATTGCATTAGGATTATGTGAGCTGTTAACATTAGGGGAAGCTGGAAACTGTATGATTTTTGCTACTGTTTTTTTCTTTTTTTATTGAGACAGAGTCTTATTCTGTTGCCCGGGCTAGAGTGCCGTGGCGTCGGCCTAGCTCACAGCAACCCCAAACTCCTGGGCTCAAGCAATCCTCCTGCCTCAGCCTCCTGACTAGCTGGTACAGGCATGTGCCACCAGCCCGGCTAATTTTTATATATTTTTTAGTTGGCCAATTAATTTCTTTCTGTTTATAGTAGAGATGGGGGTCTCGCTCTTGCTCAGGCTGGGATTTTTGCTACTGTTCTCTAAGTGTAAAATGATTTCAAGGCTGGGCATGGTGGCTCACTCCTGTAACCCCAGTACTTTGGGAGGCCAAGGCAGGAGGATCACTTCAGGCCAGGAGTTCGAGGTAAGCCTGGGCAAGATACTGAGACCTCATCTCTACAAAAAATTTTTAAAAATTAGCCAGTGTGGTGATTCATGCCTATATATAGTTCCAGCTACTAAGGGGGCTGAGGCAGGAGGATCACTGGAGCCCAGAAGTTCAAGGGTGCAGTGAACTATGATCACAGCACTGCATTCCTACCTGGGTGACAGAGCAAGAAGACCCGTTCTCTAAAAAAATAAAAATTGACTTCAAAATAAAAAGTTAAAATGGAATGCCCTACTTGGGAAATAATTTTCATCCTTGAAAGGCTAAATATAATATTTCCAGTAAAGATTTTAAATTCCTACATCAGTAATGACAGTTATTCAACATATTTAGAGCACATAATACATAATGTGCAGGCACTGTGTTAAGTGCTTGGGAACACAACAGTACACAGGATAAGGCTCTACCTATTGCCCACCACACTTACATGCTAACTAGAGTATGTTAATAAAACATGAAACTGCCTAAACTAAAAATATAAGCATAGTTATGTGTCTCCCTAGCTCAACAGTGAATTTCTTGACAGGGGAAACTATTTTCTTTAGGAAAACTAATTTTGACTATTATTGAGGGTACTAATAAATGTCTGCGGAATGAATGACTCAACTTCCAGAATTACTCTGAATCTGTAGCATATATGGCTTAATTTTCAATTATCTGAAAAGGATATGGGGGTGAAAACTATCACAAGTGTTCTTTCTGAAGAATGAAATTAGAGAATCAAGGATTTTACAATGATGTATTGCTTTGTATAAAGAAGATGTTCTATAAAGAAGACAAATTATAATACTGGTTAGGATGGAAAATGGTATCATAGTACTGCTAAGTGAAGACTCTTCCTGTAAAGCAAATAACCATAACTTGGCTATAATCTTACCTTGCCAATTCATATTTTCTAATATAGTAATCCTATTTGCTTAGATTACCTATACTAGATTCAATGTCTCATTACATGACTATGTAACTCATATCATTCAATGAGCTAAAACTCATAAAAGTATATATCATAGTCTCCACCTAGAAGCAGAGACTGAATATCAGATGATATTTTCACATCAGTACCTTATATTAAATAGCTAAAATGAAGAATACTATGTGTCAGACATTGTGCTAAAAGCTTTACATGGATTAATTCACTTTTTTAAAATATTAGGAGTTGGAATTTTATTTTTTTAATGAACGAAACTCCCCCAAATTCAACGGATATAATTTTAAATCTTGGTGTAACCTGGCAAAAATGTTAGAGAGTGCTCCTCTATTCCCTTACAAATAAACCATTCTCCAACAGATACTGTATAACGCAGTAGCTGGCTAGAATATTCCTTTCACTTTATGTCAGTGAATACAACATAAACACATTTGATGTGGAGCTTTCAAGTATATATCCCTTCCATCATTATTAAATAATAAAAACTTGCATTAAATGCATTAAAAAATATTTCTTAATAATCCTATGATGAGCATGTGTTTAACAGATAAACAGGGAGAAAGCCAAGAGCTTCAGGCCAGCAAGTTAATGGCCACATTATAAATCTATCAGCAGCTCTCTGCTTCCCTCTGCAGCTTTGTGAAGTAACTGTTACAAAAGAAAACATCATAAATTTAAGTCAAGGACAGTAACCAGAGATCAATAATTTGAGTAAAAAGGAGAGTAAAGAGAGCTACATACTCTCCAACATGGTAGAAAATGGAGGCGCATGCAACAAAATTTTATGCTTTAGTCCTATCTAGGTGGAATGAGACAACTATATTTGGAACGCAAATACTGTAAGGGCTAGGGACACCAGTCCTATAAATTATTCTGAAGGGAATTCACTACCCACCCCCCCAAAAAAAGAAATAGAAAGAGCTTTCAGTTTTCTTTTCTTTGAAATCAGACATCATTTGCTTTTCACACATGGACACATTTATTTTTTCCACAAGTCACTTTTATAGGCCCTCTAGGAAATCAAGAGGGAGGATCTTTGGATGGAAGCTACAGTTAGAACCTGGCTCTCATTAAGTCTTACCCTTCTGAGGAAAAAAATGACTGATCTCTGAGGAATTAATCTTGGAAATATTTCCTGGTTTCTTCACTCAGAAAATTCTATTTCCCAAAACTCAATAAATTTTCTATTTTGGTATTGCTTAAATTTCATCTAAAAAGTTGTTTTCAGACCTTGAGCACAGATGTGAATAAACGAAAACCTCCTATTTACTTCTAATGTTGAATGCAGTCAGTGTACTGGTTAGATCAATACTTTTTGTCTTGGACAGTTAGTCCTCTGTGTCTCTGGCTTTCTGTTTCCCAAAGTGTGGCCACAGTTCTTCCTATATCAAAATTACCTGGGGATGCCTATTTACAAAGTAGATGCCTGGTTGCCACCTCACAGGTTTGTGCTATCAGATACTTCTCAGGGCTTCGCATGATTAATAAGTTTCCTGTGATTCTTAGGTACAATAAAGTTTGACAATCACTCACCTACACAAACTGATCTTCCTTAATAAACACAAGAAATAATGAATGCCACTTTAACTTTTCTACCAGCAAATACTATAAACATATCTCATTAACTTCCAAAAGTTTTAGAGCAAGCAGCCCTTATTTTCTCTGATTTAAACTCAGAATCAGAAATCTAAGGTCCCTCCCAGCTCATAAATTCCAACATTTGATTCAATCACTTGCCAACAGCATTAAGCCAATACCAGTAACTCTAAGAAGTTAATAAAAATGGCAACCTTAGTTCCAAAGAGTGCCCATTAGAAATGAAAGGCAAGTGAAACAACAAAACCAAAAAGGGTTTGCTCACTGGTCAGGCGCAGAGGCTCATGCCTATAATCCTAGCACTCTGGGAGGATCCCAAGGCAGGAGGATCCCCTGAGCTCCGGAGTTCGAGACCAGCCTGAGCCCTGAGTAAGAGTTGAGACCCGTTCTCTACTAAAAGTGGAAAAAATTAGCTGGGCATGGTGGCATGCGCCTGAGTACCAGCTACTCGAGAGGCTGAGGCAGTAGGATTGCTTCAGCCCAGGAGTTTGAGGTTGCTGTGAGCTAGGCTGACACCATGGCACTCTACCCCTGGTGACAGAGCAAGACTCGGTCTCAAAAAAAAAAAAAAAAAAGGGTTTGTTCATGAAGTTAACAGGAAGGCCACTAAAGAAGTTACTGAAAACTTTCTGAAAGCAACCAAGAGAGTATTCCCTACAAACGTGCTCATAGTTACAACCCTTGATAAGATTATGGAAATGAGAGGTGAGTTGGCTCATACCTGTAATCCTAGCACTCTGGGAGGCTGAGGCAGGAGGGTCATTTGACCTCAGAAGTTCGAGATCAGCCTGAGCAAGAGCTAGACCCCGTCTCTACTAAGAATAGAAAAAAATTAATTGGCCAACTAAAATATATAGAAAAAATTAGCCGGGCATGGTAGTGCATACCTGTAGTCCCAGCCACTTGGGGAGGCTGAGGCAGAAGGATTGCTTGAGCCTAGGAATTTGAGGTTGCTGTGAGCTACGCTGACGCCACGGCACTCTAGCCAGGGCAAGAGAGTGAGACTCTGTCTCCAAAAAAAAAAAAAAAAAAAAATCATGGAAATGATACCATGAGGTGGCAGCACCATTGAAATTCAAAAGATTAAATAATGTGGAATTTAGGAAAAATAACAGGGATAGGCAAGGGAAATGAAATGTAACTTCTGTTCTAAATTGAAACTTCTCTTCTAAACTTTGATAATTAAAGTTTTTCCTAGTTAAAGAGAAAACAGCCTTAAAGGAAAGAATAATCCCTTACATTTTCAGAGCCTAATAAACAATTTTAAAATCCCAGCATTCTGAGTCCACGTTCACCAAGCAGCAGACCTTTGGATCCCTTACTTAAAAGGATCTATGTATGTATGTATCATTTATAAACAACTGGTGACAGGGAGCAGCCTGTTATAATAACTAAATCTGCATTTTGGCTTAACAAATTAAAAACTTTTTTCTTTGCAGGCAAGAATTAAATCACCAAAGTCCCGATGAACTCAAAGTCCCTTCATCTTCTTTGTATTAGTAAAGTCCACCACCATCTATCCAGGGCTGTGAAGCCAAGGAATCATCCTAATTTTCCACTCCATCCCTCCAACCAAATCCACCAGTATGTCTTGTCAATTTTACCTCTAAACTATATCCTGAAATCATTCATTATTTTGCTTCAGACCACAGTTCAACCTACTTCATCTTTGCCTAGTTATTGCATTAGGCCCTAACTGGTCTCCAATGTTCCATTCATGTCCCTCTCCTACCCCTACACCCTCCATTCTAGGCACAAGAACCTAAATTCTCTTATTAAAATGTTAATAATTCCTGTCTCTCTCCTGGCTTAAAATTACCCATCTGTTTCTTACTGCACTTGGAATAAACTTCAAATTCTTTACCACAGTTTATGAACTGTTCCATAATCAGTCTCCTGCTCACTCTATCACCCCACTCTCTTCTTTAATCACTATGCTCCAGCTATTGGCCCTTCCTTTCCTGGAACATACCAAGAAAACACCAAGCTTGTTGCTTTCTTAGGGCCTTTATGTTAATACAAACTGCTCTTTATCTAGAATGTTTCCCTCTCAGATTGTCACACGCTTGGCTCATTTCCACCTCCCCCCACCAGGTCTCTGCTGATAGCCCACCTCTCCAGAGAGGCCTTTCTTGACTAGCCAATCTCAAGTAGTCCTCTTCATCTGTCTTAGTCTGTTCAGGCTGCTATAACAAAATAACACAGATTGGGTAATTTATAAATAAGAAAATTTTTTCCCTGTTCTAGAGGCTGAGAAATCCAAGATCAAGGCATTAGCAGATTGTGTGTCTGTTAATGGGCTGTTCTCAGCTTCCAAGATGGTGTCTTCTTGCTGTGTTTTCACCTGGTGGAACCAGGAGTGAAAGGGGAGTGGAAGGGCCAAACAGGCTCCGTTAAGCCCTTTTATAAGGATACGAATTCTTACAATCACCTCCTAAAGGCTCTACCTCTTAATACTATTGCATTGGGGATTAAGTTCCAATGTGAATTTTGGAGGGACACAAACATTCAAAACTAGCACCATCCTTCCAACCCTCACCCTGTATCACTTCATCTTAACATTTCTTCATAATTCCCAACTAGCATATACCTATGAGAGAACAGAAACCTTCTCTGTCTTGTTCACCACTGTATCCCTCACGGCCCCAAACAATGCCTGGCATGTGGAAGAAATGCAAATATTTCTTGAATAAATGAATGAGAGAAAATTACTGTAACTTTTAAGGCCAATTACTGGCCCTCATGGGAGAGAGAATACTATTCATTCAGCAGCTATTTAATGAAGACTATGTGTGAGGCCCCATGACAGTGGTTTTCAAGCTTCAGTGTGTGCATATGAATTATCTGGGAAATTTATACATGAGGCCTAAGATATTGCAATGTGACAAGCAGTCCGTCAAAGGTGATCTTCTTATAAGATCAATAGGAACATACTGCGGTACATGCCATAGGTTCCAATACTATTATACAAGCATCTGAATGTATCCCTCCAAAATTCATGTTGAAACCTAATCCCCTTTGTGCTGATAATTAAGAGATGGGGCCTACTGGGATGTGATTCAGTCATGAGAGCTCTCCTCATGAGTGAGATTAGTGCCCTTATAAAAGAGGTTGAAGGGAGCTGCCTTGCCCCTTCCACCATTGAGGACACAGAAGGTGCCATCTGTGAGGAACAGGTCCTCACTGGATGCTGCAACTGCTAGCACCTCAAACTTGGACTTCCCAGACTTCAGAACTGCGAGTAATAAATTCCTATGGATTATAAACTATCCATTTATAATTTGTATTTTGTTATAGCCATACAAAGATAGTATATTTGTATGATATTATAGCAATAATTCTCATCTGCTGCTAGATCTCACCCAAACCTTTCAGAATCACTTATTTCCCTCATATATCTAGTGCATCGCAAATGTTAGCCAAAATCCCATTCCTGTGGGTAGTCATGTCTACATTTAAGCTTTCACAAATAGTTCAGATTTGCTGTTGAAATAAACACACACACACTGTGCTCTCATTAAGAGATCTTTCCTGTTTTTACCAAATCTTAATAGCCCTTCTCCTCCATCACTCTTGATTTCTGAATTCTGCTGAGAAGTGACACACTACTTGAGTCTGAATTATCTTCCTAGACACAAACTTGATTAACAAACAGACCTTGGCTATTGATACCGTGCCCAGGGCCATGGCCCAGAAGTTGGGGACTGCAGCTTGGAGAGTACTTCTTTCCCAAATCCTTGGAGGTCAGCTTTATGTGCTTTTTTGGGAGAATGTACACTGGTTGTAAAGAATCAGTTTTTATTTATTTATATTTTCAAAATGTAATCAACATTTTTTGTTGCTATTGATTATAAATGTAATATGTTTGCTATTAAAAATCAAATATTACAAAATTACATTAAATATAAATAAAAATCCCTAATAATCATATCCCTCAAAGCTACTACTTATACTTTGGTATATACCCTTCCAAATTCTTATATATGAACATATTTTCACATAGGTTTTTTTTTTTTGAGACAGAGTCTCACTCTGTAGTCCAGGCTAGAGTGCCATGGCATCAGCCTAGCTCACAGCAACCTCCAACTCTTGGGCTCAAATGATCCTCCTGCCTCAGCCTCCCAAGTAGCTGGGACTACAGGCATTTGCCACCATGCCTGGCTCATTTTTTCTATATATTTTTAGTTGGCCAATTAAAATTTCTATTTTATAGAAATTTTATAATATTTTAAATATAAAATATTTTATAATAAATTTTATAATAAAAATTTCTATTTTTAGTAGAGACGGGGTTTCACTTTTGCTCAGGCTGGTCTCCAATTCCTGACCTTGAGCAATCCTCCTACCTCGGCCTCCCAGAGTGCTAGGATTACAGGTGTGAGCCACTGTGCCCAGCCTTCAGATAGGTTTTTAACTTAAAAGGAATCACCACTGTTGTATAACATGCTTAATTCTTTTTTTTTTTTTTTTTGAGACAGAGTCTCGCTTTGTTGCCCAGGCTAGAGTGAGTCCCGTGGTGTCAGCCTAGCTCACAGCAACCTCAAACTCCTGGGCTGAAGTAATCCTGCTGCCTCAGCTTCCCAAGTGGCTGGGACCACAGGCATGCGCCACCATGCCCGGCTAATTTTTTCTATATATATTAGTTGGCCATTGATTTCTTTCTATTTATAGTAGAGACAGGGTCTCACTCTTGTTCAGGCTGGTTTTGAACTCCTGACCTTGAGCAATCCTCTCGCCTAGGCCTCTCAGAGTACTAGGATTACAGGTGTGAGCCACCGCGGCCGGCCTGCCTAATTCATTTAACATTGTATTACAGGCATCTTTCCATGTCAATGCCTAAGATTTATCTATTTAACAACTGCACTGTATACTGTACAAATATGACAACAAATTTAAATAATACTCTGGGAAAAACACCCTGTTTCTCTCCTACCCTCACAATACTTCTGATACCAGATGTGAGAGTTTCTTCCACACCAAGCAATTCTCCAGTGGACACTAACTGGGTGTCCTATAATTCAATTCTGACACTATTTACCTGGAGATAGTATTGGATCCCACAATTTAACGCCTCAGTCCCATAATTCTGGTCCCACTTCATATGCTAATCACAAGTCCCAGGTTGTGACCTGTTCTTCTGACTGGTTACCAAAGTGTTCCTACCATCCTCCTCCTTGGATTCAATAATTTCCTAGATAGAATGACTTACAGAACCCAGGGAAATACTTTACTTATGACACTTTAGCAGTTCATCATAAAGGGTGCTGGAGTAGCCAGGTGAAGAGACGCACAGGCAATGTGTGGGAGAAGGGACAGAGGGCTTTACCATACCACCCTCCTAGCACCTCCATCGGGGTCTGTGACAGGACCTGTCCCTTTTAGGGACAAAGACCAAATATATTCATTATACTAGAAATACATCTGTTCAACATTTTCTAGCTTTCCAAAACCATGAATGATGCTACAACACATCTATGTATATACGTTTGTGAATTTCTCTAATAATTTCTCTAAAACAAATGATTAGAAAAGAATCAGGGGTTTAAAGCCATACTGTCCAATATGGTAGCCTCTAGCCACATATGACTCTTTAAATTAACTTTTTTTTTTTTTTTTTTTTTGAGACAGAGTCTCACTTTGTTGCCCAGGCTAGAGTGAGTGCCATGGCGTCAGCCTAGCTCACAGCAACCTCAAACTCCTGGGCTCAAGCAATCCTGCTGCCTCAGCCTCCCGAGTAGCTGGGACTACAGGCATGTGCCACCATGCCCGGCTAATTTTTTCTATATATATTAGTTGGCCAATTAATTTCTTTCTATTTATAGTAGAGATGGGGTCTCGCTCTTGCTCAGGCTGGTCTCGAACTCCTGAGCTCAAATGATCCGCCCACCTCGGCCTCCCAGAGAGCTAGGATTACAGGCGTGAGCCACTGCCCCCGGCCTAAATTAACTTAATTAAAATAAAATTCAGTTCCTTAGCTGTACTAGCCACATGTCAAGCGCTCAATAGCCATATGTGGCCAGTGGCTACCTATTGGACACTGCAGAACATTCCCATCACTGCATAAGGTTCTACTGATAGCCCTGCCTAAAAAAATGTTTGTATAAAAATTTGGTATCTGTATCCCATAGAAGTGGTATAGCAGGAGACCAGCACAGTGGCTCATGCCTGTAATCCCAGCACTTTGGGAGGCCTAGGCAGGAGGATTGCTTGAGAACAGGAGTTCAAGACGAGCCTGGGCAACCTGGCGAGAACGCCGTCTCTACAAAAAATAGAAAATTTGGCTAGGTGTGGTGGTGTACCTATCTATAGTCCCAGCTACTCAGGAGGTTAAGGCAGGACAGCTAGAGCCGAGGGCTTTGAGGTTGCAATGAGCTATGATGATGCCACTGCACTCTAGTCGGGGACTCAGACCCAGTCTCCAAAAATAAAAGTGATGTAGCAATTTAAATTTCCAATATTAGTACATGAGTCTCTTCTATGTCCTCTTTTTTTTTTTTTTTTTGAGACAAGGTCTCGCTCTGTCACCCAGGCTAGAGTGTAGGAGTGTAGTGGCGTGATCAGAGCTCACTGAAACCTCAAACTCCTGGGCTCAAGTCATCCTCCTGCCTCAGCCTCCCAAGTAGCTCCTAATACTTTGGGAGGCTGAAGCGGGAGGATCGCTTGAGGTCAGGAGGCGGAGACCAGCCTGAGCAAGAGCAAGACCTTATCTATACAAAAATAAAAAAATAAATAGAAAAATTTGCCGAGCATGGTGGCAGGTGCATTTAGAAACATTTAATCAATGTTTCTAAAAGCCTGAAACCTGAACTCAGAAGTCACTTTCCAGAACATCATTTCTATAATGTTATGAAAACAGTACTTGATTTAATTATCCAAGCCATACTTTTTGAGGTAGTTTATGTAATTGGCTCATTTTCGCCCTTTATCTTCCTCTCCTGGTGGAGCACATCAGCACAAAAGTTAATATCGTCACACTATAACCAGATGATTCAATAATGAAAAGTGACTAAGGAGAGATAAAGAGAAGATGCTCTTCCCTATCTCATGCTACACCCCCCCATTATGCTGCACATTTATCTCAACCTATTACCAACCTATCACAACCTGTTCAGTGAGTGAGCTCTTTAGTGTCATAAACTATGATCTCATTCAAGTTCTTTGCAGACAAATTCAGATATTATGATAACTCTTCAAAGACTACTTTGCTTGTGAGATCAGAAGAAGGATATGTGGAAGACAGCAGGACTTGTCTCCAAACGTGAAGGCTTGCCTGTTAAGGATGTAGCCCAGGGTCAAAGAAACAGGAAACTGAACATTTTATTAATGTATCTGCTTTGTAGGAAGAGAGATGTTTTTGTTATTAAATTTTACATTTTCCTTTGGCTTTGGAATCAAACAGATCTCCATTTGAGAATCAGTTCTGACATTTATTAGGTGTTTCATATTGGGCAAGTTACTTTACTACTCTAAGTTCTGTTCCCTTATGGGAAATAATAGCAGTATATATCTCATAGGTGTGTTGTGAGGATTGAATGAAAACACAAGTAACATTTTAAGCTCAGTAGCTGGCACATTATAGACGTTCATCAAATGATTGCTCCTATCATCCAGAATTCTGTTCTTTGAGACCCAATCACTATCCTCAGTAACCAAAACAGCACCAAGATATTCAGGCAGTCATATTTTGCTAACAAAGGATCAACATAAACAGGAAGCATACCTAATCTTAAATAGTCTTACAAAAAATGTTTACTGCATAAATTTTAGCAATCATAGAAAAGGTCATAAAAGAAAGCTAAAATAAAGCTAGAAGAGCCCGATGTAGTGGCTCACACCTGTAATTCTAGCACTTAGGGAGGCAAAGGTGGAAGGATCACTCCAGGCCAGTAGTGACCAGTCTGGCCAATAGTGAGACCCCATCTCTACAAAAAAAAATAATTAGCTGGGCATGGAGTTGTGCGCCTGTAGTCCCGGCTATGTGGGAGACTGAGGTGGGAAGACTGCTTGAACCCAGGAGTTCAAGGCTACAGTGAGCTATGTTCCTGCCACTGCACTCCAGCCTAGGTACCAGAGCAAGACCCCATCTCTTAAAAAAAACAAAAAACAAAGTTAAAAGGTGGGTATGTGTATACATACACACACACACACACACACACACACACACACACACGTCAAAAATAATTAAATAAAAGGACTGTTATGTTACAGACTCCTGAAGTAGGACACAAACATACAGCTCAAAGTTCACAGAAAAAAAATTGAAATTTCTTTGCTAAGCAGACACGCTCAATGCTTCCCTCTCATGCTGATTTATAATTGCTACTAAAGGAATAAAATGAAGTTACTCTTTACTGCATATGAAGTGGTCTATGATACAGTATCTTTCTTACTTATTTATTGATTGATTGAGACAGAGTCTCACTCTGTTGCCCGGGCTAGAGTATCATGGTGTCAGCGTAGCTCACAGCAACCTCAAAGTCTTGGGCTCAGGCAATCCTCCTGTCTCAGTCTCCCAAGTAACTGGGACTACAGGCATGCCTGGCTAATTTTTTTATATATATTTTAGTTGTCCAGCTGATTTATTTTTTTTTTTTTTATTTTTTTGAGACAGAGTCTCACTCTGTTGCCCGGGCTAGAGTGTCATGGCGTCAGCCTAGCTCACAGCAACCTCAAACTCCTGGGCTCAAGCGATCCTCCTGCTTCAGCCTTCCGAGTAGCTGGGACTACAGGCATGCGCCACCATGTCCGGCTTATTTTTTCTATATATATTAGTTGGCCAATTAATTTCTCTCTATTTATAGTAGAGACAGGGTCTCGCTCTTGCTCAGGCTGGTTCGGAACTCCTGACCTCGAGCAATCCACCCGCCTCGGCCTCCTAGAGTGCTAAGATTACAGGTGTGAGCCACCACGCCTGGCCTTTCTATGTTTAGCAGAGATGGGGTCTCACTCTTGCTCAGGGTTGTTTCAAACTCCTGACCTTGAGTGATCCTCCTACCTCGGTCTTCCAGAGTGCTAGGATTACAGGCGTGAGCCACCATGCCCAGCCCACCACATTTATTTTTAAAAGTTTAAGTGGTACACTGTATATAATAAATGAAATATTTACCTGTTTCTCTTCTTCTGGCATGTTTTTTTCCAGCTCTATTAGGTACTCTCCATCTAGTTCAGAGGAATTCACATCATCATCAGGTTTCTTCTCAACCTTGTCCACCCCTGGGTCCTCCTCAAATGAAGCACTACAGTCATGAAAACACTCCTCTTCTTCCTGGTCCTCCTGGGAACGGGCCTCATCATCCTTGAGTGGCTTGTTCTGGGAATGCTGATCTTTGGGATCAGGAACTGAATGGTCAGCACGCTCTGTTTCCTGGGTATCTGTTACCTTCAAACCATTGAACAGATCCTCTGGAACCCTACAGTTCTCTGACTTCTCTCCCATGCTGAATTCAGTGAGGGAGGTGACGCCAAACCTCTGGGAAAGAAAAAAACATCTGCTATGTAACAGTATTTATATTGAAAAAAACCAAATCTGCCCTTCATACCTAACTGAACCTCTGCATCATAGCCAAAAATACACCCTAGCTTTCTCTCATTGGAATTCACTATAAAAAAAAAGTTATCATAAGCCCATAAATAATGCCAAACATCACTTTAATTGATATCCCTTTCATCTGGTTAAATCTGATACTCTGGTACCAGAACTTCTTATCAGCAACAAAAGAGACCGGATTTTAATGTGGCTCTTCCACATTCCACCACTCGCATTTTGTTGAGGTAGCAAAAAACAGGCAGAAACTAAAACAGTGGCAAGAAAAATGAAGCAGCTCTACTTTTCATATACAATGAATGACCAAGTTGTGAATAACAAACTACGACTTCTGAACTACAGTTTGTCTTTCCAGCACCATCACAGGAAGCCCAGAATAAGGGTCTGGTGGAGCTCAAATAGAATCCACGCCCATACTATGATCATCAGCTTAATCCAAATGCATGTGGTAGAGCCTACACACATCTTATAGAAGGAGGGAGCGCTGACTCAGGTGGTCCTAATCAGGATCCCCGTGCGGGTCAGAATCAGGCACTGAAAGGGTAACACTTAAACCCTGGCTGCATAACAGAACACTAGAGATGCTTTAAAAAATACCACTGCCCAGACCCTGCCCAGATTTTGATTTATTGGTCTGGCTTCAGGCAAGGGCATCTGTAGTTTGGGAAAAAAAAAAAAAAACCCAGGTGATTCAATGGGCAGCCAATTGCTAACCACTGCTCTAGAAGCTGAGTCAGACTGTCAGCAGCCCAGTCTCTCTGATCGCAGCCAAATCACGCCGACGACCCTCGCGTCGCGACCGGAGTCCAAATTAGTCCTAGCTTGTTCCAAAACTTAAAAACAGCAAAATCGTGATATGGAGACTTCGCCTCCACAGCAATGTCTTGTTTCTCTTTGCTCCCAGAACTAGTAGAAGAACATGAGGATGAGCCCCCCAGAGTTTGGGAATTGCCACCCCGCGCTTCCCAGTGGATTGTCCCCTATCTACATTCCTTACCACCAACGCTCCACACACACCAGGATACTCACAACCTCACAGACCCTCCTCTCTCCACCTTTCTGGCCTCTGAGACCTTCTACTTCCGTCCAGTCAGGTGCACTTCCGTCGGCGCCGACCAATGGCGTCGCTGTTGGCAAGGCATCCTGGGTAATGTAGTGGAACCCTAGGGAAGGAGGGCGTCGCCGTCGCTGTGTGACGTCATTGTACGGACTGAAATTTGAGAAGCGACTGACATCTTGGGTTACGGAAAAACTCCGCGTTACTCAGCATAACAGGAAAAAAAGAAAAAAAAAAAAAGTCTGTCTCCATGGTGTTCGTTTTATTCACCCTGACCTCTCTCGTGCTAGCAAGTATTGAGGAATCGTGAAGCATAAACCTTGTCTAAAAATGAACTTTTCCCTCTGCTGGGTCTCAAAGTGTTCCTTTCATGGGTTCCACTTTGAGATCAGCAGTTTTCATAATAATACCAAGCTGTGATTTACCTTTTTCACATTCATTTTCTCATGAATGTACAGTGGAGTTTTTCAGAGACTATGTGTCATGTGCTAGTGTAACGGATTGAAGGCAGAAGGAGATAGGAAAATTCAGCTGTTAAACCAGAGATTAGCAGGTATGTGAAACAAGGCCCCTCTTCTCACTATGTTTTTTATTTTGGAGAATATATTAATCATAAAAGTTTTTTTTTTTATGCTAATATATAATGGGTGGGGCCGGGCGCGGTGGCTCTTGCCTGTAATCCGAGCACTCTGGGAGGCCGAGGCAGGCGGATCGCTCAAGGTCAGGAGTTCCAAACCAGCCTGAGCAAGAGGGAGACCCCGTCTCTACTAAAAATAGAAAAAAATTAATTGACCAAATAAAAATATATAGAAAAAAAATTAGCGGGGCATGGTGGCGCTTGCCTGTAGTCTCAGCTACTTCGGAGGCTGAGGCAGAAAGATTGCTCCAGCCCAGGAGTTTGAGGTTGCTGTGAGCTAGGCTGACGCCACGGCACTTGGCACTTCAGCCAAGGCAAGAGAGTGAGAAGAGTCTCAAAAAAAAAGAAAAAAGAAAAGAAAACTAACTAAATAAAGTATAGAGCATGAAGCAAACAACAAATCTTTTTTTTTTTTTTGAGACAGTCTCGCTGTGTTGCCCAGGCTAGAGTGAGTGCGGTGGCGCCAGCCTAGCTCACAGCAACCTCAAACTCCTGGGCTCAAGCAATCCTGCTGCCTCAGCCTCCTTAGTAGCTGGGACTACAGGCATGTGCCACCATGCCCGGCTAATTTTTTCTGTATATATTAGTTGGCCAATTAATTTCTTTCTATTTTTAGTAGAGATGGGGGGGTCTCACTCTTGCTCAGGCTGGTTTCGAACTCCTGACCTCTAACAATCCGCGGGCCTCACCCTCCCAGAGTGCTAGGATTACAGGCATGAGCCACCTCTCCTGGCCGAACAACAAATCTTTAATGATAGAAGCTCACCCTCCAGTTCCTGAAGCCTTGAAGATTTTGTCTCTTAGTCTTTACAACCACTCTGTAAAAGGAAAAGATATATTTTTCATTTAGAGGCAGTTCTGTTGTCATTTCCCTGGGGCAGAGATCATGACTGGCAATTCACAGTTGTGAGGGGTCCTATTTCAGGAATTTATGGCCAAAACACTGGGTACTCAGCTCTCTGAGTTGAGTAGATGAATATTGAGATTTTTGGAATTTTTGGTTGTTGTAAGAATTAAATGGTGTCATGTCTAATCTCAAACACAGAAAGTGAAGTGCTCAAGATAGAAAAAATACTTTAATATTAATAGCACTTCGCATAGTAAGTGCTCAATACATGTTGCTATTGTAATCATTATTGTTAATGAAAGTCTCACAGATATTATTATGATGATCAATGACTATCAGTAATAGCAATTTTATTAATTATTACTATTGTTACTGATGATTCCTGATAATATTATTAATAGTGGTAATGTTTATGAAGCTTTTGTTCACACCCTTTAGGAGGCTGAGCACCCAAATTTGTTGAAAGAATTGATGTTGAACATGAATGATGGAATAATGAATGAATGCTGGGCATCATACTAGGTCCAAGTGGAGGTTACAGCAATAGACCAAGAGAGTAGCAAAGGCACCAGGTTTCCCTCTGCTTTTCTTTCTGGGGGCGCAGCTGGGTGGTTTCTTAATGACACATGTCCATCCCTCGATCAGTAACAAGTTGCCCACTTATTTTGTGGCCAGCTCTGTGCCAGGAACAGGCTAGGCACTAGGGAGAAATGAGCAAGTCTCAGCATGACTGGTAATGATGGAGGATACAAGAGAAGAAATCTCTTCTTCAAGGGTGGTCCTTTGGGTCATTACCATGACTACTGGATTGCTGTCCAGTGTGGTGGTTAAAAGCATAGATTCTAGAGTCAAACTGCCTCTTACTCACTATATAATCTTGGATAAGTCATTGAACCTTGATTAACATAGTATGGATTTAACAGTGATAACCACCTCATAAGGTTTCATGAGACTTAAATGAAGTAAGAAACTAAAAGCAGTTAGTACAGACTCTGGCACATAAATTTAACTTGAAGTTAATTACCTTACTGTCTATTTTTCTGCAAGGTTAAAAATTTTTTTTTAAAAAAATGGCTTTGCAGATAATCTGCAGGCAGAGACAGGAATCACTACTGTCTTCCCCAGTGACTTATTATGCACATGCTGTCCTAAACTTCTGGGAAGCTCTGTGCATCTACACTCCCTAGAGTTAGAGATTTAAAGCTATGCTAGACTGACTCAGTCCTTTCTGTGCTCAAAGTGGATATACTAATACAAACAGGCTTACAGAGCCCAGTTTTGGGGATAAAACCTTACACTCTGGGATCCTCTAAGTCCTGGGCTCCACTCTCCTCCTTCCCCCAGGGTTGGACTTCCTGAGCTTGGCAAAGCAGGGACCAATATCTAGGAACAATCAGGAATGCCAAAAGAACTCCTTGAGAATGAGATGTATGTAAAATACATAACTGAGAATGTAGACCCTGCATTCCTATAGTGTCTCCAAAAGATGCCCTTGCCTTTTATTTTTTCCCAGGTCCAATCTTTGAATTGAGATTTCTGATAAGAAACATAATCAAGTTAATATTCTGGCCTGGTGCAGTGGTTTAGACCTGTAATCCTAGCACTCTGGGAAGCCGAGGCAGGAGGATCACTTAAGGTCAAGAGTGAGACCCTGTCTCTACCAAAAATAGAAAAAATTAGCTTGGTGTGGTGGTGTGTGCCTGTAGTCCCAGCTATTCAGGAGGCTGAGGCAGGAGGATTGCTCAAGGCCAAAAATTAGAGATTGCAGTGAACTGTGATGAGGCCATGGCACTCTAGCCTGGGCAACACAGTGAGTGACTCTGTCTCAAAAAAAAAAAAAAAGAGTTAATATTCTGTGCATTTAAATTTCTAGATTTCTGTTTTCCCTTAGATCAGCATGCCCAATAGAAATGCAATGTGAACCACATATGAAATTTAAAATTTTCTAGTAGCATCAGTAAAAGAAGTAAAATTATTATATAATACTATTATTCAGTAAAATCAATATTTTGTGTAACCAATATGTACAAAATATCCTTTGAACATGTTTGATCACTATAAAAATTATTAATAAGTTATTTTACATTCTCTTTTTCATACTAAGTCTTTGAGATCATGTGTGTATTTTATAGCATATCTCAATTTGGACATCAATTTTTTATCAAAAATATTTAATACTTGAATCTGTATTCACATTTTATAAAATTTACATTTAAAAAGTAGATTCATATATCCAAGTTTTTCAAGCATACTTCTCTATAACTGAATCAAATATCAGTTTTTAAATATAAATTTTAATTAAATAAGAAATTTATGTCCATGGTTGCACTAGCCACATTTCAAATGTTCAATAGTCACATGTGCCTAATGGCTACTGTATTGGATGTGACAGGCTTAGACTTTACAGAACAACTAATTAGCATTTATAGAGAACTTACATGTTTCAAGGGCTGTGTTCATTATTTTACATTTGTAATTGTAGGTAATCCTTACAATAACCCTGGCTTCCCTTGTTTTTTATAATCCTTTTCCAACATGGTAACCAAATTGATGTTATTTATTTATTTTTAATTAATTTATTTTTTAAGACGAGGTCTCATTGTGTTGCCCAGGCTAGAGTGCAGTGGCTATTCACAGACAAGCTCATAGCCCACTGTGGCTCCAACTCCTGGGCTCAAGTGATCTTCCTGCCTCAGCCTTCCGAGTAGCTAGGACTTTAAGCACATGCCACCACATCCAGCTCAAATTGATCTTTTTTTTTTTTTTTTTTGAGACAGAGTCTCACTTTGTTGCCCAGGCTAGAGTGCCGTGGCATCAGCCTAGCTCACGGCAACCTCAAACTCCTGGGCTCAAGCAATCCTTCTGCCTCAGCATCCCGAGTAGCTGGGATTACAGGCATGCGCTGCCATGCCCTGCTAATTTTTTTTCTATATATTTTGAGTTGACCAATTAATTTCTTTCTATTTTTAGTAGAGATGGGGTCTCGCTGTTGCTCAGGCTGGTTTCGAACTCCTGACCTTGAGCGATCCTCCCACCTTGGCCTCCCAGAGTGCTAGGATGGCGTGAGCCACCGCACCTGGCCAAATTGACCTTTTAAAAACGCAAATCCTATACAATTCTTAACCATTTGTATTGCTTTCCCACCCTGATTAGAATAAAATGTAAAATCCTTCCTGTGACCCATAAAGTTCATGTTTCCTGGCCTCCACCTTTCCCTTGGATCTCATTTTATACCACTTTCCCTCTTGGACATTGTGCTGCTCTGTGTTTTTCAAATAACCATTTTTTTTCTGTCTCTACAACTTTGAGCTTAATGTTTCTACTGCCTGATGCCATTAACAGCTCTTTCCATGGTGTGCTTGTTTTCATGCTTCATGTCTTCTTGCAATGACTCTTAAGTGTCTCACTCTATTACATCACCCTCTTATCTCCTTCATTTATCACTGTCTGTAACAAGCTTGAGTATTTATTTGCTTGGTTATTATAACTCCTTCTACTAGATTGTAAGAACCACAAGGATAGGGATCTTGTCTGAACTATTTGCTGTGAAATCTCTAGATTTTTAGATTTTTCACAGTGCCTGGCACACAATAGGTACTCAATATTTGTTGTATAAATGTATGAAATTGGTAGGTATTATTATCACAAATGATAAGACTGAGACTCAGAGAGGTTAAAAGTTTTTCCCAAGGTCACATAGTTAGTAGAGCAGAACAGGGACTTAAAGTCCAGTCTAAACACAAAGTCTATGTTCTTCTAAAGAACAAAGGGGCCAGACAGATGTGGTAACCTTAACTGCAAAAAGGAGAAGTGGCTTGAAGGTGATTTATATCTATACATATATATTGATATATATTTGGCAGGAAAACTGAGCAGTTTTTCAGTGTCAGGCAAATGGCTCAGAGCCTGGTTAAAGATGAGGTTTTTAATACTGGTGTTGGATGGGTGAAGGTACCATATGAAATGAAGACTGACAGTCTTGGAGAGAATCATCCAGAAGGCTGCCAAAGCCAGCATCCTACTCCCACTTGTCTGAGTGCCCAAGCCCTCTTTGCCCTAGACCTTGGTCCTTTGGACCAAGAAAGATAGTTCAGTGCCTCAACCACAAATGGAATGATTGAGCAAGCACATTTTTGCCCTGGGAGTCATCAGCTGGACCAAGCAATTTATTCTGAGTTACGAAACAAACATCCAACCCCCACTTTAGTATATTAAATGCCCATTTAAAAGCATAAAGCATTGTGTCCAAACCCTTGCAAGTTCAGGCAGGAGGCCAGTGTTGGTCTAGCAGGTGGCAAGGACTGGAGTCTGATGGAAGAAGAGGACATTTGCCGAGCGCTGCCTGAGTGCCAAGCACCCAGCCGAACTCTCTTTCTTTCTTTCTTTCTTTCTTTCTTTCTTTCTTTCTTTCTTTCTTTCTTTCTTTCTTTCTTTCTTTCTTTCTTTCTTTCTTTCTTTCTTTCTTTCTTTCTTTCTTTCCTTCTTTCTTTCTTTCTTTCTTTCTTTCTTTCTCGCTCTCTTTCTTTTTCTTTCTCTCTCTCTTTCTTTCTTTCTCTTTCATTCTTTCTCTCTTTCTCTCTTTCTTTCTTTGTTTCTTTCTCTCTTTCTTTCTCTCTCTTTCTTTCTTTCTCTCTCTCTCT
The DNA here is from genome assembly GCA_008750895.1 of Mirza zaza. NCBI lineage: Eukaryota > Metazoa > Chordata > Mammalia > Primates > Cheirogaleidae > Mirza > Mirza zaza. The sequence continues at coordinate 40 of VSMD01012065.1, read as the reverse complement.
CTCTCTCTCTCTCTCTCTCTTTCTTTCTTTCTTTCTTTCT
>VSMD01012059.1:0-18254 GCA_008750895.1 Mirza zaza | reverse complement strand
AACCCAAAGCCTGCAGAAGGAAAGAAATAACAAAGTTCAGAGCAGAACTAAGCAAAATGGAAACCAAAACAATAACACAAAGGATCAACAAAATAAAAGTTGGTTCTTGGAAAAGAGAAACAAAATCAATAGACCACTAGCCAGATTAACCATAAATAGAAGAGAAGGGACTCAAATAACCTCAATCAGATATGGTAAAGGAGACATTACAACTGATACTAGAGAAATACAAAATATCTTCCATGAATACTATTAAAATCTCTACACAAACAAACTAAAAAACCCAGAGAAAATGGAAAAATGCTAGAAACACACAACCTCCCAAGTCTGAATCAGGAAAAAATAGAAATCTCAAACAGACCAAAAATGAGCAGCAAGATTGAATCAGTTTTTTAAAAAATCAACAACTACAACAACAAAAAGCCAAGAACTACATGGATTCATAGTCAAATTCTATCAGACCTACAAAGAAGAATTGGTACCTTTCCTGCAGAAATTATTTCATAACATCAAGAAGGAGGGAATCCTCCCTAACTCATCCTACGAAGCCAGTATTACCCTGATATCAAAGCCAGGAAAGGACACACAAAAAAATAAAACTATAGGCCAGTATCCCTTATAAACAGAGATGTAAAAATCCTCAACAAAATGCTAGCAAACTGAATTCAACAACACATCAAAAAGATAATACTCCTTGATTAAGTGAGTTTCATCCAGGGATGCAAGGATGGTTTAACATATGCAAATGAATAAACACAATTTATCACATAAACAGAAACAAAAACAAAGACCATATGATCATCTGAATAAATGCACAAAAAGCATTTGATAAAATCCAGCACACTTTCATGATAAAGACCCTCAACAAACTAGGCATAGAGGGAACATACCGCAAAATTATAAAGCTATATATGACAAACCCACAGCCAACATCATACTGAATGGGGAAAAGTTTAAATCATTCCCGCTAAGAACTGGAACAACATAAGCATGCTCACTGTCACCACTTCTATTCAACATAGTATTGGAAGTCCTAGCCAGAGCAATTTGGCAAGAGAAAGAAATAAAGGGCATCCAAATCAGGAAAGAGGAGGTCAAACTCTCACTGTATGCTGATGATACAATCTTGTATCTAGAAAACCCTAAAGACCCCACCAAAATGCTCCTGGAATTGATACATAAATTCAGTAATGTCTCAGGATACAAAATCAATTTACACAAATCAGTAGCATTTCTATATACTAATAACAATCAAGCTGAGAGACAAATCAAGGACTCAATATCATTCACAATAGCTATCATGAAAATACACTTAACCTAAAAGGGGAAAGATCTCTACAAGTACAAAACACTGATGAAAGAAATCGCAGATGACACAAACAAATGGAAAAATATCCTTTGCTCATGAATTGGTAGAATCAGTATCATTAAAATGCCCATACTGCCCAAAGTGATTTACAGATTCAATGTAATCCTCATCAAAATGCCAATGTCATATTTCACAGATCTAGAAAAAAATAATCTTAAGCTTCATTTGGAACTAAGAAGAACCCAAATAGCCAAATAAGTCTTAAGCAAAAAGAACAAATCTGGAGGCATCACATTACCTGACTTCACATTATACTACAAGGCTATAGTAACCAAAATAGCCTGGTACTAGTATAAAAGCAGAGACACAGAACAATGGAACAGGATAGAAAACTCAGAAATAAAAACATTTACCTACAGCCAACAAATATGCAACAAAGCATACAGCATACACTGGGGAAAAGGAAGCTCTATTCAATAAATGGTGCTGGGGAAATTGGATAGCCTCATGAGAATAAAACAGTATCCCTATCTCTTGCCATATATAACAATTAATTCAAGATGGATTAAAGAATTCAATGTAAGGCATGAAACCATAAAAATTCTAGAAGAAAACATAGGAACAACTCTTCTAGACATTGGCCTAGGCAAAGAATTTATGACTAAAACCCAAAGGCACGTACAGCAACAACAAAAATAAATAAATGGGACTTAATTAAATTAAAACCTTCTGCACTACAAAGGAAATAATCAAAAGAGTGAATAGACAACCTTCGGAATGGGAAAAAATGTTCACAAACTATACATCTGACAAAGGTCTAAAATCCAGAATCTACAAAAAACTCAAACACATCAGCAAGAAAAAAACAAACAACCTCATCAAAAAGTGGGCAAAAGACATGTACAACAGTTTTGCAAAAGAAGATAGACAAATAAAAGATAAAAACTTACCTATTGGGTGCAAGGAACACCATTCTGGTTTCAGGCACACCAAACCCCCCGACTTAAGCATATAAAGTATCCATGTAACAAGAACACTTGCACTCTCTTAATTAATATTTTGAAATATAAAAAAATACAAGTAAGCCTTGAAGACCAGTTTCAAAAGTAGAGGATTTTCAGAGCAGTTTTAATGTTAAAGTATAATAATATAATTGGACTACGTTCTCATGATGAAAATGAAACCTTGCTGGTTATGTGGCTTTTGGCAAAAGCAGAGGAAGATGGGTGTAGAATGGGGACTCTGGGAAATGCATGACAGAAGAGGCAGAGGGCTCAGGGTCTGGGGAGATGCAGCTGCATTCTGGGTGCGTTCCACCTTCCAAGTACCTTTTCGAATGTTTGAGGTTCAGTGAACTCTGAAAGTATTTCACTGACTGCCTTTTCCATTTGCTTTTCAACCCCCGTGTATATAAGTGGCAATTTAATCCATCTGTTTCATATTCATTTACAGTTAACTCATCTAAATGTTATTTGGAGAGAAAGAAACCCAAGCACCTTTTCTTTTTGGGTTTAGTTAATACAGATTAATCTTCAATTCTAGAAAGAAGAAACATAAACAAATGAATATCAGGATTGTTTTGTCTAATTCATAACGTAGGAGCCTTCTCTTCCATTCATAGGCAATGTGATAACACAAGGGTCTTACCTATTGTATTCCTGTGTTTCCTATGTACCCTCATTTACCATCTTTGGGTGTCCTTTTTAATGTCTTCCCCCTATATGTCCTGCTGTCTTGAAGTAGTGCTCCAATCTCATAGTCCTGAACATGACTCCTCATACTTTTGCTTTACTTATTGGAAGGCTGTTTTTCTGATTAAGGAGTTTATGCTAAGATGTTCATGGAAAATATTGGGGTGAAACTAGCAATAACAAAACTTAATTGAGAGATTATTACATGTCAGCAATTGAATTCATTTATTACATTCTCATAATTACTCTAGAAGGAGGTAGTATTATGATCCTTATTTGAAAGATGGAACTTAGGCACGGAGTGATTGAGTGACTTGGTTGTAGTCCTTGTACATTGCAGAGTAGAAACTAAAACTCAGGCTAGCTAACTCCAAAGCCTACACTCTTAACCACCATGCTTATTGCCTCTTGTTGACTTATCACCTTCTCAAAGTGTTTGCATTTAAATGGCATTTCCTAGGACACCTTAATCTTGAATAAATCTGATGCATAGGAAGAGGGACAGGCATTACAGATGGCCTTTCCATTCATTGCAGAAGATTGAGAGCTACAATACAAATTTCAGGGATCTTGAACCATAAAACTGGGTGGATGGGTGAGTGGGAGAATTACTCCACTTTCATCTGAGGTTGGCTCATAGTATGCAAAGATACAAAACTATTTCCCTTTCTATTTTAAATGTCTAGACATAAATCTACTCGTTTCAAGAATCTGTCCTGGTACCTACAATGCAGATGGCAAACATACGGAAAATGTGCATTGGATTGTCTAGGCCATCTGAAGCTCTGCAGCCTGAATTTGCTGTCCCTTCAATCTCCCACGCACATTATTAACTTCTCTCTCCCCCAACCCACAACAACCATGAGTATCTCAGTGTTGTGGTTCTCCAAGTGTGGTCTCCAGATCAGCAGCATCTGGGAACTTATTAAAAATGAAAATTCTTGGGCTTTGCCCCAGACCTACTGAATCAGGAACTCTGGGGTTGGAGTCCAGCAATTTGTACCATAATCAGTCCTCCAAGTGATTCTGATCCACTCTCAAGTTTCCAAACCACTATCTCTATGGATGGAGTCAATAAAGTGGAATATGTACTCTTATTAGCACACACTATACTAAGAATGATGTATCAACCTGAACATGGCTAGGTGTGGGTCTACTAGTGGCAAACATACTTTGAAAAGCAAAACATGAGATATGAGTCCAGCAGAGTGTGGTGGCTCGTGCCTGTAATCCCAGCAGTCTGAAAGCCTGAGGCGGTAGGATTGCTTGTGCCCAGGAGTTTGAAGCCAGCCTGGGCAACATAGTAAGATCCTGTCTCTATAAAAATATTCTTATAAACAAGAAATTAGCCTGGTTTGGTGGCATGTGCCTCTAGTCCCAGCTACTTGGGAGGATGAGGCAGGAGGATCACTTGAACACAGGAGTTCAAGGCTGTAGTGGGCTGTGATCATGCAATGGAACTCCACCTTGGGTGACAGAGCAAGATGCTGTCTCCAAAACAAACAAACAAACAAACAAACAAACAAACAAACAAACAAAGAGAGAGAGAGAGAGTGAGAGTCCAGTAAGAGACATTATATCTAAGTGAGGAGGCAGAAAAAGCTTCAATAGCAATAAAATACAAAGGATTGAACTCTCTGTGGAATCCTCCTGGGAAAGAACAAGTCTGACATCTGACCCCAGTTGCCCATGGTGGGAAGAGGGAGGTAGCATGTGGCAAGAAAAGTCCCCTGTATTAGTTTCCTGCCTTAACAAAATACCACAAACTGAGTATGTTAAAGAACAGGATTTCATCTCTCCCCGTTCTGGAGGCTGGAAGCCTGAAATCAAAGCATCAACATTTCTGGGGCTCCCTCTGAAGCCTCTAGGGAAGAAACATCCCACACCTTTCTTCTTGCTTCTGGAGGTCTCTTGGCCTCTAGCTGCATCATGCCAATCCTCCACTCTCACATGGCATTCTCCCTATGTGTCTTCACGGCATCTTCCCTCTGTGCATGTCAGTCTCTGTGTCCAAATTTCTCCTCTTAAAAAGACACCAGTCATGTTGGAGTAGAGTCCACTCTGGTGACCTCATTTGGATTTGATTACCTCTGGAAAGACTCTATTTCCAAATAAGATCACATTCTGAGTTACCGTGGGTACGGACTTAAACATATCTTTTTGAGGGGACACAATTAACCCATAATAGCGCCCATAGGAGAAGAGCAAGACAGAATAAGGCAGCGAGACTGTGACCCTTAGGTAGATATAGCTCAGAGAACAAGAGTGAGATGATTGTCACTCCTCATATGGCTCCAAATATAAGGCAAGGCTCTTTCCTCCAGCTGGTATGTAACAGCTCCCTAACCAGTGGGCATTTGGAGCTTTTGGTGGGCCTTTTTGTGCTTTTTTATTCCATGTTTAGATGCTACACATTCTGGATTAGTTCATTCCAGGCACCAGATTCCGCCTTCTCACAGCTTATGGTCCATAGAGTATAGAGAACACTGCCTTAGGGACAAAGGTGCATAAAGTGGATATTTTACTCTCAAAATCTCAGTTGTCTCATCTGTAGAAAGAGAATAGTAATACCTATTCTATCTCCTGAGATAACATAGAAACCATCTGTTGTATTGCGAATTTCACCTATGGTAAAGGAACTCAATCACACAAAAGTGCAAAGACTTATAACTGCTGAAAGGAGCTCTTCCTCCACCCTCAATGCCCCCTCTTCAGTCCACATGGGGATTTTTAAGGGATATTGAGCTCTTAAAGTAAAACATGCTGTATGGTGCAGTTACGGGTGGGTGGAACAGGGCTACTTTTCCAGAGTGCAATTTTTTCCAGCTGCTTCTAAGACTCTTGAGATGCCTTGGGGAGTTAACCAAGTTGTAGAGTAGGTGGCTGGAAGAATAAAATGTGCCACATTGCCAATGTTTCCTTTCCCCTGGAGGGCCCTACATTTCTGATTGCCTTTGGTCTGGAGTTTGGCTTCTAGACTCTTGCTTTACTTTGTCTCTTACAGAGTGACAGTCAGCTATCATGATGAACTGCCTCTTCTTTTATACTCGAAACCTCCTTATCGCCTTTCCTCTTCACAGGATTTAGCTATTCCATTTTCCCCAGGGTCTTACATCCTTTTTCAGCAGTCTTCAGGTACCAAACCACATTTCCACTTGGGAATAGCATGAATTTGCTGACTCTAAAATTCCAGGTTCAGTTGACCAAGGCAGTCATTTCTCAGTACCAGCCAGCCTGAGGCCACACTCAGGGTTCAGTGAGGCCTGCCCAGCCAATGCTTGCCCCTCTCCTTCTACCATCCATGTCCTTCCCTACTGCTGCTCCTGCTCCTCTTTTCTCCCATCTTATTCTCAGCTTACAGTTTTCCACCTGTAAGGTGGATCTAGTACAGACTGCTGACCTTAGGGGTCATGCAAGCACAGGTGAGGGTGTAGCTGTTTTATAATAGGAGACACAGCAGGGGAATCACATCTGACTTTGGGATCTTGAGTTTGAATCTTGACTTTGTTGCTTGGTAGCTGTGAGACTTTGGGCAACTTAACTCAACCTCTCTCAGAAAATAATATGAAATTCCTAATCTTTAAAATGATAATAGTTCCTGCTTCATGGAGTTATTGTGAGGACTAAAAGAGAATATAAAATGTAGAGTGACTCACATGGAATTTTATACTAATTTGGCGATAACTATTTAAAGCCAGCCTTGGCCACAGCTGGTGCAATTATCTCAGTTGTCGAGGTCTGGTTCTTACCTCGTTAAGTACAGTAGGACTATTATGGTCATCAGCCCATAACTAAGGCCCATTATGGTCATCAGCCCATAGCTAAGGCCCTGGCTGCTAAAAAGGCTCCTATCCCCAACCCTGCACCAACCAGCCAGAACAGAGGCTCAGACTGCTGTTTTGCTTGAGAGGTGTCACTAAGCCCTGCAATTCCAACAGTCTCTTTGTGATAGACATTTTCAAAGGACCTACAGACCTTGAGGCTGCCCTGGGCCATGTGATCATTAGCCAGTTCTAGCTGTTGACTTTTTGTCTGCAAACCTGGTCTGGAAAGGCCCTGGTCTCCAAGGAAAGGCAAGGGCAGGGAGAGGAATCTGAGCAACAAGAGGGCACCATAAAGTGAGCATCTGTGTTCTTCTGGTGCTGATTTCCAGCCATGAGGCATTGTTAGGCTGTATCCAGCAAGGCAAGATGTGTAAAAACATGACTTATTATTGTCATGGCTTCTATTAGAAACAGCAGAAGTAACAGGTCTCTAGTATTGAGGGTCTATCTTTCTTTTTTCCTGCTGGAGAGTGAGTGAACCCCTTTATACAATCTTGGTTTGCATCACCAACTTCTCCAAGAACTGTTTCTCCAGAACTCCCTCCAAGATGGAATAAACTAGAATACATGCTAACCCACACCTCATTACAATTTCTTTTATTTGCGTGCAGTTTTTCTCACTGAAATGCAGCTAGCTTAAGGTGGAGGTGTGACTGCAGGGGGTGTGCACACAGCGCAGCCCTAACTGGGCCTTAACTCTGCTTGACTTGGTTCACTCAGCATTCTTCACTTATCCTTACTATTGAGGCTAACTGGTTTATTTATCCTGCCGTTTTCTCTCATTTTTTCCTCCCCTTCTCAACATCTGCTATGGATTTTCTTCTGATTTTACTAATTAGCTCCATTCCCACTAGCTAAATTTGATTATCTTTTTTGGTATCACAGCTCATCCTTCAGATAAATCTCTCCCATCGATATGAGCACGTGACACAATTTCTCCATTAATCCCAGTAAATCAGAAGGGGAGTGAGGCCTCGATCTCTCTTCAGGCAGCAGGGCCTGGGTGTGGCTGGCTCCTGCCATTGTAGTCTCACTGGGCCTCGTGAGGGGACAGGGAGATAGCTGGGAGCTAAGGCCACCTGTGTCATCCAAGGGACTGCAAGGCAAGGGGATGCTACTCAGGATTATTTTCTGTTAGATAATCTCCCTGTTACCCCTTGAAGCCTCAAAACCAGGGCCTTTTCCTAGTTATTGAGCTACACTTACTAGCACACAGGGCAGCATTGACATGGCATCCTGTGAGTGCCAAAGGCAAAATATCAAAGCTTTTCTCTTGATATATGCATGCATGTGGTGGGAGTGGGAGGTTGGGGGATGATGGCAAGAATTTGAAACCAACTTTTTAAATTTCAAAGTATTATGGGGGCACAAACGCTTTGGTTATATAACAAGCATGCCCATCAAGCAAGACCATCCCATAGGCAGTGCACACCACATCCATTAGGTGTGGATTTACCCATTCCCTTTTCCCCACCACCTACCTGAAACCCAATGAATGTTACTTCCTATATGTACACATCTGTGTCTATCAATTAGTACCAATTTAATGGTGAATAGATGTGGTGTTTGTTTTTCCATTCTTGTGATACTTCACTTAGAAGAATGGGCTCTAGCTCCATTCAAGATAATACAATAGATAGTTCATTTTTTCTATGGCTGAGTAGAACTCCATGGTATACATATACCACATTTTATTAATCCACTCATGTTTCGATGGGTACTTGGGTGGTTTCCACATCATTGCAATTGTGAATTGTGCTGCTATAAACATTTGAGTGCAGATGCCTTTTTTATAGAATGTATTTTTTTTCCTCTGAGTAGATGCCCAGTAGTTGGATTGCTGAATCAAATGTAAGTTTTACTTTTACCTCTTTGAGGTATCTCTATACTACTTTCTATAGAAGTTGTACTAGTTTGCAGTCCCACCAGCAGTGTGAGTGCTCCTATCTCTCAACATCCACACCAATGTTTATTGTTTTGGGATTTTTTGATAAAGGTCATTCTCACTGGAGTTAAGTGATATCTCATTGTGATTTTGACTTGCATTTCTCTGTTGTCTGTTTGATCTCATGATAGTTTCCTTGGCTGTGCAGAAGCTTTTTAATTTGATCAGGTCCCATTTATTTATTTTTGTTGTTGCTGTGATTGCCTTTGGGGTCTTCTTCATAAATTATTTCCCTAGGTCAATGTCTATAAGAGTTTTCTCAACATTTTCTTCTAGAATTCTTATAGTTTCACGCCTTAGTTTAAGTCTGTTATCCACTGTGAGTTGATTTTTGTGAGAGGTGTGAGGTGCGGATCCTGTTTTAGTCTTCTACATATGGCTATCCAATTTTCCCAGCACCATTTATTGAATAAGGATTCTTTTCCCCAGTGTATGTTTTTGTCTGCTTTATCAAAGATTACATGGCTATATGAGGATGGTTTTATATCTGGGTTCTCAGTCCTGTTCTGTTGGTCTATGTTTCTGTTCTTGTGCCAGTACTGTTCTTGTGCCAGTACCATGCTGTTTTAATTTCTCTAGCCATAGAGTATAGCTTGAAGTCTGATAAATTGATGCCTCCCAATTTGTTCTTTTTGCTTAAGATTGCTTTTGCTACACTCTCTGGTTCCATATGAAATGTAGAATTATTTTTTTCTAGATCTGTGAAAAATGACTACAGGAATTGATAAATAAGTTCAGCAAAGTCTCAGGTTACAAAATCAATGTACACAAATCAGTAATATTCCTGTATGCCAACAGTCAAACTGAGAACCAAATCAAAGACTCAATTCCCTTCAAAATAGCAACAAAGAAAATACAATACCTGGGAATATATTTAACTAAGAAGGTGAAAGACTTCTACAGGGAGAACTATGAAACACTGAGGAATGCAGTAGCAGAGGACTTAAACAGATGGAAAACCATACCATGCTCATGGGTTGGCAGAGTCAATGTTGTTAAAATGTCTATACTACACAAAGTGATTTACAGATTCAATGCAATCCCTATTGAAATGAATGTTTTGCTTTACTTCCCTCATAAAAAATGATCTTCATCTAGCCCCATTTCTGCCTGGCATCTTGATGGAACCACCTACCCCACAGAGCTAACATGGGAAAGCTTATATTTGGACTGTGAGTAATTGACAACATCTAGAGAAGGACGTTGCTATTATCTTCCTTCTTTTTTCTCTCTGTCATTCATGTGGCATTTTTTTTTTCTGAGATGGAGTCACCTGGGCTCACCACAGCCTCGAACTCCTGGACTTAAGGGAACTTCCTGCCTCAGCCTGCTGAATAGCTGGGACTACAGGTGCACACCACCATATCAAGCTAATTTTAAAAGTTTTCTTGTAGAGACAGGGTCTCACTATGTTGTGCAGGCTGGTCTCAAACTCATGACCTAAAGTAATCGTCCTACCTCAGCCTTCCAAAGTACTGGGATGATAGGCATGAGCCACCATGCCTAGCCCATGTGGCATTTTTATGATAGCACAGGTCTCTTTTCTTTGTAAGAGCAGTTCATCTCAGATAAGTAGTTTGTCTTTAAATCTACCAGGAGGTGAAATGAAAAAGAACCTTAGTAGTTGCCCCCAGAATTATATGGTGCAGGTCAGAAGAATCAACCACTATTTAAAAGCTCCAATGTGGCTTCCAAACTCACTGCTAGTCTTTCACCTCCACTTTGATTTATCCCGTCCTCCACAATTGACCTCTAGCAAAAGAATGTCAAAAATTAGTCAATAATAAACTGTGAGCCACCAGCTGTGACAGACCCACTCTGCAAGAATAACAATCCTAGTCTCCGTTTTCCTTTCTCTTCTAGGAATTCTCTGTTCTAATCTAGAAGGACTTCAATTCTAACTCTTCCATAAACCATGTTACATAGGAACATACAAGAGGAAAGTAACCTCACTGAAATGCAGTTAATTTGTAAAAATGTCAATCATATTTACAGACTGGGTGGTTATAATAATGAAATAGCATAATAGAGAAAAATGCCAAGCAGATTGCATGGGCACTTAGAGAGCACTTGAAAGACTGGTTCTTTTCTCACTGTTTGTAAGTGGGAGCTACTTATTGTTCAGTGTCGCTTACATCTCAGTCCTGGTATGACCTGAAGACCAGGCACACTAAAATACAGGAACTCTCACCCTCCACCTATCCTGTCATAGTCCCCTCCTCCTGCAGGTTTCATTTGTAAAGAGGATGCCAGGCTAACAAATCACATTTAAAATCCACTGGTCCCAGGGTAATGACCAGATACTACTGGACAGCTGAAGGAGGTGGAACATTAAAGGTTAATTAAAATGAAACCACTTGCACTGGGAAATGTGGCATGTGACAAAGTGAAACCATGCCTCCTTGGTAGGGGTGGAGGAAGATCTCAACGGGGGGATATGAGGTCTCATGAGTTTGCAGACTTGGGCGCTGTGTCTGGAGTCATTTTTCTCATTCCTATATATTGTACATAACAGCATCCACCCATTCCAGGAAGAGCTGTTAGAAATCATGTCCCTAAAGGAACTTACTATAAGAAGGAGCAAATGCCACACAACAGATAAATGGTTTCGCTGAGCTCCCACAGAGAGATATTTTTTATTGAAGAGTCCCTTCTTGACAGAGAATCTCTTCTCAGGTTTCTAGAATTCTCAGGAGTGATGAAGGTCTGTGTTCTACTTTAGCCTTCCCACTGGGATTGCTTCCTGGCTGAAAGGAAGGGGAATTGCATTTAGAAAGGTCTGAAAGGAAATCCAGATACAGGCTATTATTAGATGAGAGGTGAGTCGAGGTGGTATCAGCTGGTGAGGTACAATCAATTTATATTTGGATTAAGGAGAAGGTTGAAATAAGAGCATGAACCTAAGACCATAAAAGCAGGAGGAATAATGAGCTTTCAAAATGTCTACTCTTCAGAGGTCAAGGTCACAACCTTACATATAAGAAGGCTAATTTTGCATAATAAGACATAAGCAGGAAAATCTATGAAAGATACTGTTAGTAAAAATGCTTTTGTTAAACAGTATAATACATTTCCACCTGCAATTTGTACATGAGTGAGTGTGTGTGTGTGTGTTCATTTCTGGGTTGTGACTGTGGTTGATTTCTATTTTCTTCTTTTTGATTGTCTATATTTTCTTCAATATACATATAAAAATGTTTGTTGGTATGAATACATTAGGAAATTAGTGGCTCATATGACTGAGAAGTGTAGGGGCATCTGGAACAAGGGACTCAAAGCACAATGCTCCCTTTCATTAGGTTTCCTATCCTGTTTCTGTGTGAGCATCGGCCTCATTTTCTCTCAGTGAAGATGAGCTTTCTCCTTGTGGCCAGGAAACATGGCCACTGACAGCACCAGGTGTTATTTTCACTCCATAACTCAAGGAGAAAGAGTTTCTCCAGAATGATGCTTATTGGCTCCTTTAGATCACATGGCCCACATAAATTCATGGAGACTGTGAGAAACAGACAGAAGTACATCACGTGTCTCTCCTGTTGCTGAGGGTACAACTCCACGCTAGACACCCCTGTGATCACCCACAAAAGAAAGGAGACCAAACCACATTGCTACCATAACATGTATTTATTTTTGCAGTAGAAAAATAGAATATAGTTCTTTTTGTATAGAGTATAGGAAAAAATAATCTGACTTCTCTGTTCTCCTCCCACCATCTTATACAGCCTCTCCATTTACTGTCCTCTCTACTCTCTGCCCCCACAACACTTATGCCTGTCTTTACAATGTTACTGGGATTTCCCTCTCTGACTGAAATGGTGTCCTTTTTTCTGAACATGGGACCTAAGTAGAGACCTGTGTTCTAGTCCAACCTCTGCCATTAACCACTTTGTGTTAATGTATCAGTCAGATGATTGTGATGGCTGCGACTGTACCATCTTCTCCTTGGGCTTCATTTTTCTCAATCCTATGACTACTTGGGATGGAGAGGGACTCTAATGTCTATTAAATAAGCCCAAGTAGAAGGAGACTCTAGAGAAAGTATCTCCCGTTTTCCCAGTGGGAAGTAGCACAGGCACAGAAAACAGATTTGTTCAGTTATAATATGTAAACTTTTCAGCATGCAAAGGAATGTATAAAATATATATTTTTTATTTTATTTAGTTATACAGACATATTAAAATAGCATATTTCAGAAAATTAATTAATAATACAGTATTTTCTACTCCTGTACTTCATAAATAATTTTATTTAAACACATAAATATTCAGCATTAGCATTCTTATCAATAAAGCCACCTTTGAATCATCTAATAGTTGTCCAGAGTATATCATCTTCATTTCCTTCTACATATTTTGAGCAATAGTCTATGTTGAATCTGCAGATGGTACTGCTTTCACTGGCATTTATTTTTCCTAGTCACAAAATACCCATTCAGAAAGCCTTAATATACTTAATTTTTTTTTGTAAGTGTGTGCTTGTAAGTGTGAGAGATGCAATGTAACTTATCATTATGTTGATTTTTCAAGTGATCTTTAAAAGGCTTGTTTACAGTGGTATTGGGGACTCAGTTATAAGCTCATACCCCAGGAATAATTGCTACTTCTTTATTAGAGTTCTTGTTTTTTTTAGTGTCCATAACCTAATTCATCATGTGACCTCTATAAACATCCAAACTTAAACTGACTATGGGCATTTCACACCAACCTGTCTAACCCAAAAGGTACATTGTTGTTCCAAGTAAAGTTATATAGATTGTACCCATCTTTTGAGACTTTCTAAGGATGTGAATAAATATGATTCCTTCTTTACTGAGGGACAATTTTTGGAAAAACCCTCATTTTAATATCTGTGATGGCAGGAGAAAGGAGAGGAGCAGCTGACAAAAGACAACTTTTTAAACTGTTCACACAGCAGAGGAGAGGTAGAGATGGCACTGGAGGAAGACTTATTCATGGCAGAGGATTAACCTTGGGTGACCTGCCTGAGGCCCTGGTACAAAGGCGGGTCTGGCTTGTGTTCAGCCAGCAGAAGCCTAGGAGGGCCACTGGCATAGAGGATAGTTCTTGACATGAGTTAAAGGAAGATGGGGTGTGTTTTAGAAGGATATCTCTGCATGGAGTGAGCAGAAAGAGAAATAAACCACCCGTTGCACCTCAATCTACTTCAGTATTAGCATGTTACAGGGCCTTTCTCTAGGATACTTAGGTATTCATAAAATGTCACATTTCAAATATGAAATGATCTGAAAACTTTTGATAATCATCACTGGGAAAAACTGAAAGGGAGATAAATAGTGAAGACAAGGAACATGGTGACAATCTACTTCATTTTCTGGGAGATTATATAAAATTGCTCACTTGGTATAGGGGACATGATCATCCTCAAATGTCTGCCATGTCTGAAAGTTAACACTGCTGAAACTCATATATTTAACATAAAATGAGAGACTATTGAGCTGTTCTTATCCTGGTTTATTTATATAATCAGAGAAAGTACTTCTGTGACATCTTTGTCAGAAAACGTATTACTAATATGTACAGGTAAACTAATGTTTTTGACAAGTGTGCTTCAGGGACCTAAATGAATAATATACATGATAATAATATTTGTTGTGTTAAGGGGTGAGGCCTTAAAGAGGTGGTTAGGTTATGAGGACTCCATCCTCAATCATGGGATAAGTGTCCTTACAAAGGGGTTTGGGGGAGCCTGATTGTTTCTTCTGCCTCTTCAACTAGTAAGGACAGCAACAAAGTGCCATTTTGAAGCAGAGAGTGGGCCCTTACTCGACATCAATCTGCTGGCACCTGGATCTTGGACCTCTCAGCCTCCAAAACTATGAGAAATAAATTTTTTATTATTTATAAATCACACAGTCTAGGTTATTTTGTTATAGCGGTAGGAATGGAGTAGGACAGTTAGGGAAATTTGACATCTTTGTAAAAGTTTTCCTATACCAAAAGTGGGCATTTAAATTTATGCAAATATTCTTTTAGGTCTCCCATTATCTCTATGATTTTTTAAAACTTTTCATTAAAGTATGGCATACATAGAGAAAAGTAAAATGACCAAAAATTTATCCTAAACTTAACATACCCATATAATTAACACCACATCAGAGCATTATCAGAATTCCTGATGTGTCCATCATGTCTTCCCAATTGCCATGCCTCACTTTTTATATTCAACCTTATTTTTGTGAGGTTCCTCAAGTGATTGTGAATAGCTGCAGTTTGTTCATTTTCATTTCTACATTGTATCCATTGTATACACCACAATTTATTGAACTATTTATTGTTGTTGCACATTTGAGTTTTTTCTGGTTTGGGTTAATATGCATATGAGTTTTGGTATATATTGTATACATTTTTGTTGGGTATACAGAAGTGAAATTGCTGTGCCATAGGATATGCATCTTTATAAATTTGGTAGGTGATGCTGAATGATTATATTTTTTTTAAATGATTGAACTAGTTTACACCCACCAAAGCATGAGTTGCAATTACTCATGTTTTTACCAACACTTGATATTGTTGGATTTTGAATTTTAGCTTTTTTGGTGGATATCTAGTGTCACTACTGAGTGTTTATGTAACAGTAACAGTCATTGCATCTAAAAACTAATTAATAACTCTTTCTTTTTCAGTGCTTAATTGTGTGCTTGCCTAAGAATTCCCAGAATTGGCCTTGAACAGCCAAGATTGCAACTGAAACCAAGATTGCAGGTCCTCCCCCAACCCCCCCAGAGAAAAATGCTGAGAAGTTAACCACTTCTCAATGGACACTACTCAAGATAACCACCAGAGCAAGATATGCTGATCTTCGTGTAGCCAGCACCTGTACATAGTTACTCACAACTTCCTCCCCATGACTCCTTCCCCTTTAAAATCCCCTCTGTCAGCTTGAAAAAATTGAGACTGGCTTTGCAACTGTGAGTCTGCCATCTCCTTAGGTGCTGGCCCTTGAACAAAACATGCTTTTCCTTTCACCAACTCTCCAGGTTTTGGCTGTTTGGTTGATGAGCAGCTGGACTTGGGTCCAGTTACAGTTTTGATATGGGTTTTCCTGCTTCTCAGAGTCGTTGCATTCCTTTTCTTACTTTTTGGAAACTCTCTTGCAAGTGTGTTTGTTCAACTCTCTAGCCCACTTTTCTGTTAACATCTTTTTTTCTTTTTTATATATAAAAGTTATTGGAGTTTAAAAATAGATTTGATATATTTCTTGTGAAGATTATTTCTGTATTTTTTCATTGCCACTTCAAATGAGGTATATTCTACCATTATATTTTCTAATGATTTTGCCAGGATAGCTTTGGATTTTTCCAAAGTGAGAAGGACTCTTTAAATCCTTTTTTCTTTGATAGTTCCATTAATGTCAAAATCTACTTTCATTTTTCCATTTTCAGTTCACAAAAGAAAACTCTTATAGATAGTAACTGACATTTATCTTGTTCAAGGCTTAACCTCTTAACACTGTTCTCATGTGGACTATTGCCTTGACATTAACACTGGTCAATAGAGATACTTTTTAGAGTTACCAATATCAATGCTGGCTTGCTAGCTGTTTCTGCTACAATGAAATGTCTGGCCTTGTATCCCAAAAGACCTCTAATCATAAAATTAAGGTGACTTCAGAACTCTCTTGAAATTATAGACTCTAGGCTCTGGGATGAATTCTTTCCTTAGGAAAGAAAGTACAAGGGCTCCTACATCCATAATTTGATAGTGGAGTGTAGGATCTTTCCTATTTGTGAATTCTGTTCTCACCTTTTACCTTAGTTTCCATAAGAGTGTTCTGTTCTGACTATTAAAACTCACAGTATATATATATATATATATACACACACACACACGTGTGTGTGTGTACATATATATTGCACTCACACAACTATTATGTACCTATGATAGTTAAAAAAATTAAATCCTCATAGTATATTTTAGTAAACAGTTGGGTCTCTTCTTGTTCCCTTAAACTTGAGTTTCTGCTAGGTTTCTTATGATTTACTTTGACACCATTAGTCTTTCCAGAATGGATTACTGCTTCTGAATCTGCATTCCCATCCAAACCCCCATTTGGTTTCCAAATGCTGAGTGTCCCGGACATCCTAGTTTGCTGATGTTATATTTTCTTAATGTCATTGCTCTACCCACTTGTCTCAACTTAGTAAAATTCAATGGTTCTCAATACTATACATTAGAATCACTTGGACAATACTGTATATTAGAATCACTTGGACAATACTGTACATTAGAATCACTTGGACAATAGGGTTCCCAGATATAATAAGGACTCCTAGTTAAACTTGAATTTCAGAAAAGCGACAAATAATTTTTTAGTATATGTATGTTCCATGAAATATTTGGGACATACTAAAATTATTTATTTTATTATTTATCCTGTATATTTCTTTGCAGAATCTGGAAACTCTACTTGGGAAACTTGAAAAAGACCCATACTTAAACTCTACCACCTACTCCCATGTGCAAAGATTTTGATTTAATTTGTCTGTGGTGGGTCCTTTGTATTAAACACTCCCTACGTGCTATTAATGTGTGGCCAGGGTTAAAACCACTACTCTAATTGCTTGGTATTGTACTCTTCCCTAATAACCTGATCCATCCCAGTGGTCCCACCTATTCTTTAGACCCTCACTCTCCTTGGGCTTTCCATTTATCCATCCATCCATTTATTCATACATTCAGTACATAAGTGCCAACCCCAAGTCAAGCATATGGTTGTTGAGGATTTGGGTTAATTTCCTGATCATATTCTGTATGAACAAATATATAATAATTTAGTAAAATTGAAACCCACCAGAAGAAATCAAGAAAGAGGAAAAAAGTAAATCGTGTCTCTGTGGGTTCTAAAACCTTCCAACTCATCTTTAATTCCATTTAATCAACTACCTAATGACAATGGTTTATTAAATGTTTCTAATTATAAGTAGATCAAAAGGAAATGCTCTATCTTGGTCATAGTAGGTTTAGTCTTAAATTCTTCTAGGCAGTCTTTGATGCAAAGTAATTACCCTTAAAGCACTTTGCCTATTAAACACATGTTATTCCTGAGAGATTCTCCTATGCAGTGTGTAAGTGATCATTTGTCATCTTGCTAGTGGGAGGAAATTAATCCCAGCTTTTAACAATAATTTTCTCTCTTATGCCTATGTTGGATATAGTGCTACAATGTTATTACAATGGAATGAAGATGACAACATACACCTTTACTTAAATGATTAAGCAACTCTGTATCTTTCATAGTGACTCTTCATAGATTTATGTGAAAATTTCCCCTAAAACAATACTTTGTAAATGTTATGATCACAGTTAATATGTTCCTTCACTTTCTGATCCATTGCTGTAAAAATATTGAAAGATCTATGAAAAAATTCCTAAGATGTGAACCTTGTCAAACATGCTATAATGCAATGTCGACTTCAATATAGTTTTCTGCAATTAAATAGTTGGTTTCCTTATGAAAAAGATTTA
>VSMD01012057.1:0-10218 GCA_008750895.1 Mirza zaza | reverse complement strand
AGGCCAGGCGCAGTGGCTCACGCCTGTAATCCTAGCACTCTGGGAGGCTGAGGCGGGCAGATTGCTCGAGGTCAGGAGTTTGAAACCAGCCTGAGAAAGAGCGAGACCCCGTCTCTACTATAAATAGAAAGAAATTAATTGGCCAACTAATATATATAGAAAAAATTAGCCGGGCATAGTGGTGCATGCCTGTAGTCCCAGCTACTCAGGAGGCTGAGGCAGGAGGATTGCTTGAGCCCAGGAGTTTGAGGTTGCTGTGAGCTAGGCTGACACCACGGCACTCACTCTAGCCTGGGCAACAAAGTGAGACACTGTCTCAAAAAAAAAAAATACATAGAAAAAATTAGCTGGCCATGGTGGCACATGCCTGTAGTCCCAGCTACTCGGGAGGCTGAGGCAGAAGGATTGCTTGAGCCCAGGAGTTTGAGGTTGCTGTGAGCTAGGCTGATACCACGGCACTCTAGCCCGGGCAACGGAGTGAGACTCTGTCTCAGAAAAAAATAAAAAAAAGAATACTCATACAAAGTGTATTAGTTATCTATTGCTGTGTAACAAATTATCCCCCGACATAGCATTTATTTATCTCACAGTTTCTGTGGGTCAGGAAATCGGGAGTGGATCAGCTATGTGGTTCTTACTCAGGGTCTTATATGAGTTTGCAGTCAAATCGGCTGGGGCTGCAGTCATCTGAAGGCTTGTCTGGGGCTGGGGACCTGCCTGCATGGTGGCTCTCTCCACAGCCCTTGGCAACAGGCCTCAGTTCCTCATTACATGACCCCTTGCAGAGCTGCATGAGTGTGCTCACGACATGGCAGCTGTCCTCCCCCAGAGCAGGCGGTCCAGGGGATGGGAGCCGCAGGGTCTGTTGTAACCTGGTCTTAGAAGTTGCACACTGTCACTTGTGCTTTACTCTGTTCGTTAGAAGTGAGTTACTAACTCACAGTTAAGGGAAAGGGAATTAAGATTTTTGAAGGGAGTGTCAAAACCAAGGACATATTTAATTTTATTTACTTATTTATTTTAAAAATTTGTTTTTAGAGACAGGGTCTCTCTCTGTCACTCAGGCTAGAGTACAGTGGCATGACCATAGCTCACTGCAATCTCTAACTCCTGGGTTAAAGTGATCCTCCTGTCTCAGTCGTTTGAGTAGCTGGGACTACAGGCATGCACCACCATGTCTGGCTAATTTTTAAAAAAAATTTTTTTTGTAGAGATGAGTGTCTCTCTATGTTGCCCAGGCTAGTCTCAAACTCTAGGCCTCAAGTGATCCTCTTGCTTCAGCCTCCGAAAATGCTAGGATTACAGGCATAACCCTGTAATTACCTGGCTGATGTGGACATATTTTAAATCACCTCATCAAGTGAAGAAGAAACAAGAAATGTGTAAGTCTTTTTTTTTTTTTTTTTTTTTAAGCCAGTCAAATTTAGCAGCAGGGGGTTGAATACCAACTTTGGTAACACTAATGTTAATAAGTTCTGATAATCGCTACCATCGGACCAGCCAGAAATGTACAAGTCTTCAGGCTGCTAAAAATCCTGGTGCCACTAGGTCGATGGAAATTTGGCATGAAGAAAAGAATTCTGGATTGATAATGATGGGAAGATTTATTCATGAATTCATCCATCCATTCAATCAGGTATTCATTCAATAGCTATTCATTAAGCATCTACTCTGTGCAATTGGGAAACTGTATCATACGCTATAGGGCTCATGAAGAGGCACAATTATAATTAAAATAACAATTGCTGACCCTAATAGAACAATTACTGTGTGCCGGGTACTGCAAAGAGCTTTACATTTAATTATCTCATTTGATCCTCCCAATAACCCTTGGAGGTGGTTTCTGTTATTATTCCCCATTTACAAACCCTAAACTTAGAAAGGGGAAATCATGTATTTTCAAGGGATAGAATCCACGATTTGAACCAATCTTAGTCTGTTTGGGCTTTTATAGCAAAAATGCCATGAACTGGGTGGCTTATAAACAACAAAAACTTATTTCTCACAGTTCTGGAGGTTGGGAAGTCCAAGATCATGACATTGGCGGTTTCAGTGTTTGATGAGGGCCCACTCTTTGGTTCACAGATGGCGTCTCCTCTTCTCATCACATCCTTACGTGGTGGAAGAGGTGAGGGGTCTCTGTAGGCCCTCTTTTATAAGGGCACCAATCCCATGCATGAGGGTTCCACCCTCTAAATCACCTTTGAAAGGCTCAACCTACTAATATTATCACCTTGGGGGTTAGGATTTAAGACATGAATTTTGAGGGGACATAAGCATACACACCATAGCAGAACTAAAGGATTCTAATTTCAAAGCCCATATGCTCATATCACTACAATATAGAAATAATAGCAACAATTTTATTATATATATATATATATATATTTAGAGCCAGGTTCTTGCTCTGTCTCCCAGGCTATAGTGCAGTCATGTGATCACAACTCACTGCAACCTTGCACTCCTGGGCTCCAGTGATCCTCCTTCCTCAGCCTCCTGAGTAGCTGGGACCACAGGGACCTGCCACAGCATCTTGCTAATTTTTCTTATCTTCTGTAGAGACAGGGGTCTTGCTATGTTGCCCAGGCTGGTCTCAAACTCCTGGGCTCAAGTGATCCTCTCACCTTGGTCTCGTAAAGTGCTGAGATTGCACGTGGAGCCACCGCCTTCCGCCTGTTATTACTGTTTTAATGATGCCTTCCTGTTATCTAGCTGAGGACTCCAAAGCTCAGAGAGGTTGAGTAAATCGTCCAATGTCTTTTTTTGGCAGAGCTGAGCCGCAAAGCTAGCTCCTGAGAGTTCCAAGTCTGCGCTCTTTCTTCTACACTTGCTTAAAACAGAGTCCTTTCTGTCCTGCTTCCTGCAGAAACAGAGCTGGGATGGAAAAGGGCCCAGGAGACTGGGGAGGGGTATGGGAAGAGGGGAAATTATTGCTGAGGCCTGGAAGCTTTTATAAGCGTCGATCTGCCCTGGTTGGTGGAAGGCTGTCTCCGGAGGCCGCTGCGAAGATGCAGTGGAATGCCTGGTGTGTGTGATGAGGTGTCGCTACGCCGGAGCCGGCAGACAGCTGGCTCTCACAGAGGAGCCGCAGGCCCTGCCAATGCCACGAGGGATGAGGTCAGAGGTCGCTCATCAGTACGGAGCCCTTTGCCGAGCAGCAGACACGTTGCCAAGATGTTCAGCACATCCACTCGGTGTCTTCACAGCCACACGAAAGTCAATACTGTGTATTATGCCCATTTTACAGAGGAGGAAACTGAGGCACAAACGAGAGTGACTTGCCTGGGTCTTTGTAGACATTATGGTTGTAAAGTGGATTAATGGGGACCACAGAGTAGGTAAGCTGTGACGCTTGAGCCTGGGGGCCTGCTGTTAGGGGGCGTGGGGTGAGGGGCCCCGATTTCATGGGTCCAAGGCAACCTTGTCTTTGTGGGTCCATTCCCTCCATACAAAAATGTAAATGCTACATTTTATGTAGCATTGGAGTTGGAATGAGCTTGAATCTAATCCAGACTGAACTCACTAATAATATGCACTCATTATCATTATATTAATTTTTTCTTCTGATTTTAAAATAAAACAATTCTGTGGGTCTGTAAAAGTATTGTGGGCTGTAGGCACTGTGTGTGCTCACTGTGTCTAATGGAGAAGTGGCCTTGACGGGGTGAGTCCTGGTTACCCCTGCTACTGGCTGTGTGACCTTGGCCAAGTTACTTTACCTCTCTGTGCCTCACTTTTCTTCCCTGTAATATGGGAATACATGGTGGCTTATATCGTATGTGGTGGTAATCAGGATGAAATGAAGTGATACATGTAAAATCTTTAGCACAGTGCCTGCTGTGAATGAAAACACTCAATAAACCAATAAAGGTTAGTTGATATTTTTAAGTGACTGGTCATGGTCCCACAGCTAGTAAGTGGTAGCATTAGGAGTGTACCCTGGGTTTATCTGACTGTAAAACCTCTGCTCTAACTTCCTCAATGTGATGAGAGAATGAATGACAGAATGGATGAATGACTACAATGAATCTGTTCCATGATTAAAATACAGTCAACAAATTGTACATTTTCCAGGATGATTCTACACACACACCCACACACACACACACACACACACACACACACATATGTATATGAGGTAGGCATTATTTATGTAAATTTTATTTTATATATATTTTACCACTATGCATATAACCACTATATACATATAACCACAATTACATATATTATCTATCTATCTATATATGGACAGAGAGAGGTAAAATAACATAAAATTATATATATATAGACAGAAAGAGGTAAAATAACATAAAATTTACCATTTTAACCATTTGTAAAAGTGTATAGTAGCATTAAGTAGATTCACATTGCAGTGCAAGTGTCTCTGTTATTTATCTCCAGAACTTTCTCATCATCCCAAACTGAAACTCTGTACCTATTAAAAAATAATTCCCTGTTGCATCCTCCCTCCAGCCCCTGGTGACCACTATTCTACTTTCCATCTCTATGAACTTGACTCATCCAGGTACATCACAGAAGTCTTCCAGGATCGTCTTGACTACTGACATTCTCTCCCATTCTCCCCGTGAGTACCTGAGTTGAACTTGGGAAATAGGACCTCCAGGGTTACAGCAAACGCCTGGAACAGGAGTCCAGGGGCTGCAGCTGAAGTGGGCTGGGGTGAGACGGGGCAGGCGGAGTCCTCAGGGGTCTGGAGCAGAAATGCCTTCTCCGCTGCTCCCCCCACCACCACGGCCCCGGCACCCACATGTGGACGTTGGAGGCTGGACAAGGGAATTCCAGAGTGAGGAAGTCTCCTCCACGGAAACCAACGCACAGCAAACCCAACTGTTACCTGGAGGATGACAAACGTGAAGACTGAAAGGGATCTTGGCACCATCCATCCCAGTAGCTTCGAGCTGGTCTGTGGAGTCACAGGATTTTGAGGGGCGAGAAATGTGGATGCTGGAGCTGTCTGGATTCGAATCTCAGCTCTGGGACTTACTAGCTGTGTGACCTTTGGGAAGTTACTCAGCCCCACTGGGCCTCAACTGCCCCCATGTAAATTGTGGATCATAATAATGCCCACTTCGTAGGGTTGTTAAGTAGATGTAAATGAAATAGTAAGCTAATTAATTAATGTAAGGCACTTAGAACACAGCTGGTCTTACTATTAATGCAAATTAAGTGTTTGCAAATGAAAGAATGACTCAGCGGCCCTATTGAGGGAAAGGCCAGGCCCTGTCCTCACCAGAGAACAGAGAAACTCTGCTTTTATCTGTTTGATATGTTGGGCTTCCTTGTAAACGCTTCTTTAAAAAGAACAAGGGGTGACCACTCCTGTTGTAATATAATCCCATATTTTACAAATGAGAAACACAACCTGGACAGCTCTATGTGCTCTGCCCAAGGTCCCACAGCTAATGAGTGGTGAGTAGACCAGGTATAGAAGCCAGGGCAGGGCTGTTTCGTCTACACTGCACCATCTACACTGTGCCAAACGATGGGCATTTTTGGGTTTTGTCTCCCTAAGAAAGTCTCATGGATTGCTGTTAATAGCCCAACTTTGTGCTGGCTGCCTGAAAATAGATTATGAAAATGAACATGGCAAAGTTCATTGAAGATGCCCCACTGAGGAGTTGTGCTCTCTTGTCCCATGAATCGTGGAGATGCAGGCGGGATGGTACTCCTGGGTGCTAGAACCTTCCCTGATGTAGATGACTGTGGGCTTGGCACCCCAACACCTGTCTTTCCCTCCAGAGTAATGGCTGAGAGGCCTGGGGAACTGACGCCATCTCTAGGCCTCTTATTGGTTTAACCCATCGCAGTAATCCCACCCTTTCTGCCATGTTCAGTTCAGGGATGGCAAGTCTGGGCTAATCTGGACCAATGGGACACAGAAGAGCTTGCCAGTTTCCCAGTCCTATTGAATGTAAAGTAGGAGTTCTGGTTTCTATGGGAAGTCCTATTGTAACCATGAAGAAGACACCCTGAGAACTAAACAATACGTGAAATAAGATAGAGAAAATCCCAGAAAATCGTGTCTCCAGAGTCATGACTGTTCCACCTGTAGCCCTATGCTATCCAACATGGTGGCCACCAGCCACATGTGGCTCCTGAGCACCTCAAATGTCGAGAGGCCAAATTGAGATATGTGGTAAATATAAAATTCACACCAGATTTGGAAGACTTAGAATGAAAAGAAAGAATGTAGACTATCTTAATACTGTATTACATGTTGAAATGATAATATCTTAGATATAGTAGGTTAAGTAAAATTGTTATTAGCATTGATTTCACCTGTTTTTTCTTTTATATTCATTAATGTGGTCTAGAAAATTGTAAATTATGCATGTGGCTCACATTCTAGAGTTACAGTTGTCTAAACCAGGAGAATCTCACTGATACACTTATGTTTGGAAAAAATTCAAACTGTGTCTTTCTTCTGCTTTTACGTCAACACGACAGTCATTCTGTGACCCCAAAATATGTGGGGATTTCTCTGGCCAGCAAGCAAGCAATAAATTCTGCAGTGGATACCAACTGGGTGTCCTCTAATTCAATTCCGACACCATCTACCTGGAGATAGTGTCAGAGTCATAGCTCGAGGGCTCAGTCCCCAAGACTGCTCTCCCCAACCCTTAGACACCAGTCACCAGTCTGGGCCTCCAGAATTTATGACTGACTGGCTTCAAGTTGGGGCTCCCACAACCTTCTCTTTCGGTTAGATTAATTTGCTGGAGGGGTTCACAGAACTCAGGGAAACATGTTTACTAATTTATGTAATAATGCAGATGAAGAGATGCACAGGCTGAGTATTGTGGGAAAGGGCATCCTTACTCTTCCTGGATGCACCTCCCTCCAGGAACGTCTATGTGTTCAGCTATCTGGAGCTCTTCAAACTCTGAGCTCTTGGGTTTTTATGGAAGCTTCATTATGTATGCATGATTGATTAAACCATTAGCCATTGGTGATCAACTTGAGCTGAGGTCTCAAGCAATCCTCCTGCCTCAGCCTCCTGAGTAGCTGGGACTACAGGCATGAACCACCACGCCCTGCTAATTTTTAAAGATATTTGTAGATATGGGGTCTTGCTGTGTTGCCCAGGCTGGTCTCAAGCTCCTGGCTTCAAGCAGTCTCCTGCCTTGGACTACCAAAGATCTGGGATTACAGGCATGAACCACCACACCTGGCTCTTTGGACTTTATTTTACAGGCAATGGGGAATGAGCAAAGACTTTCGTGCCTTGAGCAGATCAGATCTGTTTTCCAGAAAGAGCACGCTGGTAGGAACTAAACAGTAGATGCAGGTGGAGGGTGGTAAAGGCAGGGGGTCTAGCTAAGAAGTTTTTCCAGTAGTTCAATCAAGAGTTGATGAGCAGAAGCAGTGAAAATAAAAACAAGGAGGTATATGAAAGAAAGATCTTGCCGAGAAAGAATGGCTAAGGCTGGTCATTGCTATTGTCTGAATGTTTGTGTCCCCCTAAAATTCATAAGTTGAAAACCTCACCCCCAAGATGATGGTATTAGGAGGTAGGGCCTTTCAGAAGTCATGAGGGTGGACCCCTCATGAATGGGATTAGTGCCCTTATTAAAGAGGCCCCCCGAGAGGCCCCTCACTACTTCAGCCATGCGAGCACACAGCAAGAAGGGACCATCTACGAACGAGGAAGCAGGTCCTCACCAGACAACGACCCTGTCTTGGATCTCCTAACCTCCAGAACTGTGAGAAGTAAATTTCTGTTGTGTATACTATCTAGTCTATGCTATTCTGTTAAAGCAGCCCAAGCGGAGTCTGGCAGCAGTTACCAAGGAGAAAGGAACACAGTTGAGAAACCAAGAGCGATTGAGGGTAGTGAGGCTATTAAAACAAAACAAAACAAACCCTTGCCCTTACTCCCAGCACCCTCTGGTAGGGCAAGAAGGAAGAGTCCTCTCCCAGGAGGCTCCCCATGTTGCTATAGCTAGCCAACCACAAACACCCTCACAGTCAGGAGGCTGGTGGGAAACGTCTTTCCTATTTCTATGCTCTTTCCATGGGCACCTTCTCTCCCAGTTCACCTGCTTCTTTCATTTTGTGCCCGTCTGCCCTCTCCACCATGGCCTCTGCTTCCTTCAAGTCACAGCCCCTTATAATCAAGGCTAAAGAGACCTATTTCTGTCTGACTAATGTTAATAGGATCTTTGGGGCATTATTACATTTAAAAAAAATTTTTTTTTGAGACAGAGTCTCTCTCTGTTGCCCAGACTAGAGTGCCGTGGCATCATCGTAGCCCACAGCAAGCTCAAACTCCTGGGCGCAAGTGATCTTTCTGCCTCAGCCTCCCAAGTAGCTGGGACTACAGGCATGCGCCACCATGCCCGCACCATGCCCGGGTAATTTTTTCTATTTTTGGTAGAGACGGGGTCTCGCTCTTGCTCAGGCTGGTCTCGAACTCCTGAGCTCAAACGATCTGCCCACCTCGGCCTCCCAGAGTGCTAGGATTACAGGCGTGAGCCACCGCGCCAGGCTGGGTCATTATTACATTAAAAGATCTGCCGTCCCATCTCCCTCCAGAGTTGAGAACGGGCAGTAGCGAGAGTACAGGGCCCAGAGAAACCCATCCTGCCACATATCTGAGAAAGGACACACAGAAAGGATCAGGTTTGGATTTCTGGATGTTAATTTCCACCTTAGGCACTGCTCTTAGTGACAAGTCTTGTCTGCCACCATTGAGAATGGGGGTGTTGTTGGGCAGGGGGTGGAGGGCTGAAGGCAGAGGCAGATGATGTCGAGTGTGTGATTGGAACCGGGAAAAATACTCGAGTCTCAGTGTTCGGACCTATACAGTGGTCTAAGGGTTACCAGTGTTGAGACTATGCCTGAAGGCAGACTTCCTCTTCAAAGTCAAGCTGGGCTAAGTCAAGCACTTGTCTTCTTCTTTGCTAAGAGGCCGTGTCTGGGGGTCCCTGACCAGGCCCTCCCTTTGCTTCCTTCTTCATCAAGGTGTCTATTGGAGGCAAACTTCCTTTTTTCTGGCTTCAAGTTCCCACGTGACAGGGTGTCCATCGAAGCAACACCTTGGCTGCTCTTGGTTCCTTCTCTGTTTCCCACGGGAGGAAGAGTAGCTCTCTGATTGGTGGGTTTGGGAGAAGGACTACACTCTTCTTTTAGGCAGCATACATTCGCTTCTGCTCCTCCAAGCCTTAAATCCCTCAGGGGCAGGCTCTGTCCCTAAGGCACAGGTCTACCCTGTCCAGTGCAGGGTAGCTGAGCACTAAGCACTTCGAACTGGGGGCCTAAGTCTGCCTAACCCTAGGGTGAGGAATTAGAAGCTCCTTAGTCATACACCTAAAACCAACTTCTCCGTAACCAGCTTTATGGGTCATAAAATGATTATTTTTATCCACACCTACTCGATTCCTGTGTCTTCCCTTCATTTCATGCCAAATTCAAGCAGGAAAAAGAGGCATATTAGTGACTGAGTTTCCCCAAACCCCAACAATCTCAGCTTCTCAGTACAAGCTGAGAAGCTTGTAATCAGATGAGAAATTGGACCTCCCAACAGATAGAAATAACACATAATTCATTTTAAGTCTAACAACAAATGGACACAACACGTAATTCATTACAAGTCTAGCAATGAAGTGATGGGGTTTCAAAAAAAAGTTGTGTTCGCGCAATCTGTAGCTAAAATATTTACACGGGGCCCTGGTGACATGCAAGCGGTGGTTTACAGAGCACAGCTTGTTCAAACCAAACAGTTGTTCTGTTCCTGATTTTGGAAACTCGTCAAGGAATCCGTGTTTACTTAGACAACTCGGGCCCCGAGCGGCTCTGGTGTAGGCTGGATTCCATCCAAGGAGAAGCTATGGCTCGGGAACATTCCTCCTTCTCCCCCGACCATTGAACCACAGACCTCTCGGCTCTCCAGGGCCCTCTGGGGGGCATCCGGGTCAGTCTCTGGTCAGCCGTCCAGTCCCCGGGCTAGACGGTGTCCACTAAGTTCTGTTTTTGAATTGGCCCCGTGGCGCCCAGGGTAGTGAGTAATCCTGTGTGTGAATGTCTGATTCGGTGAACTCTCAAAGAAAGAGCGTAGGCCGGGCGCGGTGGCTCAAGTCTGTAATCCTAGCTCTCTGGGAGGCCGAGGTGGGTAGATCGTTTGAGCTCAGGAGTTCGAGACCAGCCTGAGCAAGAGCGAGACCCCATCTCTACTATAAACAGAAAGAAATTAATTGG
>VSMD01012055.1:0-31726 GCA_008750895.1 Mirza zaza | reverse complement strand
ATGTTTATAGCAGCACAATTCATAATCGCAAGGCTGTGGAAGCAGCCCAAGTGCCCATCAATCCAAGAATAGATTAATAAAATGTGGTATATGTATACCATGGAGTACTATTCAGCTCTAAGAAACAATGGTGATATAGCACATCTAATATTTTCCTGTTTAGAGCTGGAACCCATACTACTAAGTGAAGTATCCCAAGAATGGAAAAACAAGAACCACATATACTCACCAGCAAACTGGTATTAAATGAGCAGCACCTAAGTGGACACATAGGTACTACAATAATAGTGTATTGGGCAGGGGGACGGGGGGATGGGTATATACATACATAATGAGTGAGAAGTGCACCGTCTGGGGGATGGTCATGCTGGAGACTCAGACTTGTGGGGGGAGGGGGGAAAGGGCATTTATTGAAACCTTAAAATCTGTATCCCCATCATATGCCGAAATAAAAAAAGTAAATTTGTGCCCCCATAGTATTCCAAAATAAAATAAAGAAAATAATTCCTCACGACCAAGTTGGCTTCATCCCAGGGATGCAGGGATGGTTCATCATAACTAAATCTACAAATGTAATTCACCATATAAACAGAAGCTAAAACAAAGACCACATGATGCTTTCAATAGATGCAGAAAAACCTCTTGACAAATTTCAACACTCTTTCATGATACGAACACTTAACAAAATAGGCATAGAAGGGATATACCTAAAAATTATGCAAACCATATATGACAGACCCATAACCAACATCATACTGAATGGGGAAAAATTGAAAGCATTTCCACTTAGAACTGGTACAAGGCATTGTTGCCCACTATCTCCACTTCTATTTGACATAGTGCTGGAAGTCCTGGCTATAGCAATCAGACATGAAAGTGGAATTAAAGTATCCAAATAGGCACAGAAGAGATCAAACTTTCACTGTTTGTGGTAGATATGATATTATATTTAGAAAACCCCAAACATTCAACCAAGAAACTCCTGATACTGATAAATGAATTTAGTGATGTCTCAGGATACAAAATCAACACACGGAAATCAGAGGCATTTATATATGTCAAGAACAATCAATTTGAGAACCAAATCAAAGGCTCAATTCCTCTCACATCAGCAATGAATAAAATAAAATACCTAGGAGTACACTTAACCAAGGAGATAAAGGTTCTCTACAGGGAGAACTATGAAACACTGAGGAAGGAAATAGCAAAGGATGTAAAGAGATGGAAATGCATACCATGCTCGTGGGTTGGCAGACTCAACATCTTTAAAATGTCTACAATACCCCAATACCCCATTGAATCTACAGTTCAATGCAATACCTAATAAATCCCATCATCATTCTCCACAGATATAGAAAAATAATTTTGCGCTTCGTTTGGATCCAAAGAAGACCCCGCATATGAAAAGCAATTCTAGGGAACAAAAAAAAATGGTAGGTTTTAATATGCCAGATATCAAACTATACTACAAAGCCATAGTAATTAAATCAATTTGGTATTGGCACAAAAACAGGAATATTGACCAGTGGAACAGATCTGAGAATCCTGATATAAAACCATCCTCATATAGCCATCTAATATTTGAGAAAGCAGACAAAGACATACACTGGGGAAAAGAATTCTTATTCAATAAATTGTGCTGTGAAAACTTGATAGCCATTTGTAGTAGCCTAAAGCAGGACCCACATCTTTCACCTCTCACAAAAATCAACTCACCCTGGATAACAGACTTAAACCTAATGTATGAAACTTTTAGAATTCTAGAGGATAATGTTGGAAACACTCTCCTTGACTTCAGTTTAGGCAAAGAATTTATGAAGAAGACCCCAAAGGCAATCACAGCAGCAACAAAAATAAATAAATGGGACATGATCAAACTAAAAAGCTTCTGCATAGCCAGAGAAATAGTCATGAAAGTAAACAGACAACCTACAGAATGGGAGAAAATTTTTGCATCCTACATATCTGATAAAGGGGTGATAACTAGAATATACTTAGAAATCACGAAAATCAGCAAGAAAAAAATCAAATAACCCTATTAAAAAGTGGGCTAAGGACTTGAACAGAAACTTTTCTAAAGAAGACAGAAGAATGGCCAACAAACATATGAAAAAATGCTTAACATCTCTAATCATTAGGGAAATGCAAATCAAAACCACAATGAGATGTCACCTAACTCCAGTGACAATGGCCTTTATCAAAAAGTCCACAAACAGTAAATGCTGACATGGATGCAGAGAGAGGGGAACACTCCTACACTGCTGGTGGGACTGCAAACTAGTTCAACCTCTGTGGAAAGCAATATGGAGATACCTTAAAGCAATACAAGTGGATGTATCATTTGATCCAGCAATCCCATTACTAGGCATCTACCCAAAATATCCAATGATACCCTACAAAAAAGACACCTGCACTCGAATGTTTATAGCAGCACAATTCACAATTGCAAAATTGTGGAAACAACCCAAGTGCCCATCAATTCAGGAGTGGATTAATAAATGTGGTATATGTATACCATGGAGTACTATTCAGCTGTAAGAAGCAATGGTGATATAGCACAACTTGTATTTTCCTGTTTAGATCTGGAACCCATACTACTAAGTGAAACATCCCAAGAATGGAAAAGCAAGCACCACATATACTCACCAGCAAACTTTTCTTAACTGAACAACACCTAAGTCAACACATAGGAACTACAGTAATAGGGTATTGGGCAGGTGGTAGGGGGGAGGGGGGCCGGTATATACATACATAATGAGTGAGATGTGAACCATCTTAGGGATGGTCACGCTGGAAACTCAGACTTGTAGTGGGAGGGGTTAAGGGCATTATTTGAAACCTTAAAATTTGTACCCCCATAATATGCTGAAATTTAAAAAAAGAATGTTACATAAATGAAATCATATGGTATGTGACTTTTGGTGATTAGTTTTTTTACTCAGCATAATTCCTTTGAGATCCATTTACGTCATTACGTGTGGTCATTCCTTTTTATTACTGAATAATATTTCATAGTATGGATATGCCACAGTTATATAACTTTTAATATGTTAAAAACAGGTATATTTCCAGGTTTGGGCTATTGAGTATAGCTATTATATACAGTTATATGTAGGTTTTTGTGTGAATAAAAGTTTTAATTTTTCAGGAGAAAATGCCCAAGAATACAATGGCTGAGTAATATGATACTTGGATGTTTAATTTTATAGGAAACTGCCAAACTATTTTTCAGCATGGCTGTATCACTTACTTTTCCATCAACAAATTATGAGCAACCATTTTCAATGTATGAGTGATCCATTTTCGAAGCATACTCACCAATATTAGATGTTGTCATTGTTTTTTATTTTAGATATTCTGATAGTTGTATCAGATCTCATTGTAGTTTTAATTTGAATTTCCCTAATTCCTGATGATATTGATGATCTTCTCATGTATTTATTGGCCATTTGGATATTCTCTTTGTAAAATGTCTATTCATGTATTTTACTTATTTTCTTCTTGGATTGTTTTATTTTTACTGTTTTGAACATTCTTTTTTCTTCCTTTTATTTCATCATATTATGGGGGTACAAATATTGTTAGAGTTACATATATTGCCTTTGCCACACCTTCCCCCCTCGACATGCCAGAGCTTCAAGTGTGTCCAACCCCCAGGTTGTGCGCACTGCACCCTTTATGCAAGTATACACCCTTCTCCTCCTCCCCCCTCCAACCTGCCCACCACCTGATAAAAGTGTTTTTTTTTTTTTGACATTTTGGTTACATTGTATATCTTTGCCTCTCCCTAAGAATGGTTAGAGGTATGCCCTTCCCTCCCATAATGCTTGCCACATCCCTAAGATGTGGGTGTCCCCTCCCTGAATCCTTGGTGAGCATTGCCACCATTTGAGGACCATAGTTTTAATCAGTCGGTATCAATTCGATGGCGAGTAGAAGTGGAGCCCATTTTCCATATCTTGTGTTGCCTCACTTTAGATAATGGGCTTAAGTTTAATCCAGGATTACATAAATGGTGCTAGCTCACTGTCATTTCTTAGAATTGATTAATATTCCATTGTGAGCATATACCAAATTTTAATTATCCTCTCATGAATTGATGGGCACTTGGGTTGTTACCATGACAGTGCAATAGTGAATTGTGCTGCCATAAATATTTGGGTGCAGATGCCTTTATAATAGAATGTCTTATGCTCTTTTGGGTGGATGCCCAACAATGCTATTGCTGGGTTGAGTGGAATTTCTATTTCTAGCTATATTGTAGGTACTAGCCCTTTGTCAGCAGATATAAGGTTTGTAAGTATTTTCTACCAGTGTGTAGCTAATATTTTCATCCACTTCATATAGACTTTCACAGAGCAAAAGTTTTAAATTTTAATGAGGTCCAGTATGTTGATTGATTTAAGTGGTCCTCCTGCCTCTGCCTTCCAAGTAGCTGGGACTAAAATTGTGTGCCACAATACTCAGATAATTTTTGTCATTTTTTAAAAGAGATGGATTCTTGCTATATTAGCCAGGCTGGTCTCAAATTCTTGGGCTCAAACAATCCTCCTGCCTCAGCCTCTCCCAAGTTTCTGGGATTACAGGTGTGAGCCACCATGCCCATCTGGTTCATACCTTTGTTGTACAGTCTAAGAAACCTATTCCAAGCTCTAGAGCTCCACAATTTTCTTCTATTTTTTTATAAAAAGTTTATAGTTTTACAATTTACATTAAAGTCCATGATCCATTTTGTGTTATTTTTAATAGCATGTAAAGTTTAGTTTCCTTTATTTCTACCCATGGGTTTCCAGTTATTTCAGCACCATTTGTTGAAAAGGATATTTTTCCTCCATTGAATTTATTTTGCACATTTGTCAAAAATCATTTGGGTGTATTTGTGTAGGTCTACTTCTGGGTTTTTTACTCTGTTACATTGATCTATCTGTCTAACCCCCCACCAATACCACACTATCTTGATTAGTGTAGCTACATATTATTAATATTGGGTAGAGTGATTTCTCCTTTTCTTCTTACATTTTTTCCAAGATCGTTTTAGCTATTCTAAAGTCTGTGCGTTTCCATACATATTTTAGAATTAACTTGATTATGTCTACAAAAAAAAACTTGTTTGGTATTGCATTAAACCAGTAGATCATTATGGGAACAATTGGCATCTTTACTATATGTCTTCCAATCCATAAATGTGATATTGTTCTCTATGTTTTCTTTGATTTTCTCCGTCATCATATTATAATATTTTTTGTTTTGTTTTCCTAGGTTTATTTTTATATTTTTATTTTTTATGTCAGCATATTATGGGGATACAAACGTTAAGGTTATGTACATTGCCCTTGCCTCCCCTCCACCCTCAAGTCAGAGCTTCAAGTGTGTCCATCACCCAGATGGTGCTCATCACACTCACTATGTATATAAATACCCATCCTCTCCTCCCCCGACCCACCTGACCGACACCTGATAAATGTGGTATTTTTTAACATTTTGGTTACATTTTATATTTTTGCCTCTCCCTAGCAAGGTTTAGAGGTGTGCCCTTCCCCTTCACAATGCTCACCACATCCCTCATATGTGGGTCTACCCCTCCAATCCCTGAATCCCTGGTGAACAACACCACACTTTGAGCATCATAGTGTTAATGAGTCAGTACCAATTTTATGGTGAGTACATGTGGAGCCCATTATTCTGATCATGTGTCACTACAATTTGGATAATGGGCTTAAACTCAATCCAGGATAATATAAGTGGTGCTAGCTCACTGTCATTTCTTAGAATTGAATAATATTCCATTGTAAACATATACCAAATTTTAATAATCCAGTCATGAATTGACGGGAACTTGGGTAGTTTCCATGTCCTTGCAATCATGAATTGTGCTGTCATAAACATTCGGGTGCAGATGTCTTTATAATAGAGTGACTTATGTTCTTTTGGATAGAGGCCCAACAATTTTATTGCTGGGTCAAATGGTATTTCTATTTCTAGTTGTTTGAGGTATCTCCAAATTCTTTTCCACAAAGGTTTCACTAATTTGCAGTCCCACCAGCAGTGTAAGAGTGTTCCTGCCTCTCCACATCCTCACCAGCATTTGTTGTATTTTGATAGAGACCAATCTCACTGGGGTTAGGTGATATATCATTGTGGTTTTGATTTGCATTTCTCTAATGATTAGCGATGTTAGGCATTTTTTTATATGTTGCTAGCCATTATTCTGTCTTCTTTAGAAAAGTTTCTGTTCATTTCCATTGCCCATTTCTTGATGGAGTTGTTTGATTTTTTCTTGTTAACTCTTTTGTGCTCTAGATAGATTCTTGTTATCAGACCTTTATCGGAAGTGTGGAGAGCAAATATTTTCTCCCATTCTGTAGGTTGTCTATTTGCTCTAATGATAGTTTCTTTGACTATACAGAAGCTTTTAAATTTGACCAGATCCCATTTGTTTATTTTTGTTGTTGCAGTGATTGCTTTGGGGGTCTTCTTCGAGAATTCTTTGCCTTGGCCAATGTCTCCGAGGGTTTTTTTTAAATTTTTGTTTTATTTTAGTGTATCATGGGGGCACAAGTGTTAAGGTTACATATATTGCCCATACCCCCCCTCAAGACAGAGCATCAAGCATGACCCTTCCCCAGACGTTGCATATATCACTCATTGTGTTTGTATATACCCATCTCCTCCTCCTCCTCCCACCTGCCCGACACCTGATAAATGTTATTCCTATATGTCCACTGAGGTGTTGATCCATTAATACCAATTTGCTTGTGAGTACATGCGGTGCTTGTTTCTCCATTCTTGAGATACTTCACTTAGTAAAATGGGTTCCAGCTCTATCTAGGAAAATACAAGAGGTGCTATATCACCATTGTTTCTTAAAGCTGAATAGTACTCCATGGTATACATATACCACATTTTATTAATCTGAGAGGGTTTTCCCAACCTCTTCTAGGATTCTTGAAATTTCTTTCCTTTGGTTTAAATCAGTTATTCATCTCTAGTGGATTATTATGAGAGGTGAGAAGTAGGAATCCTGATTCATTCTTCTACATGTAGCTATCCAGTTTCGCAGCACCATTTATTGAAGAGAGATTCTTTTATCCGTTGTATATTTTTGTGTGCTTTATCAAAGATTAGGTTACCATATGCAGATGGTTTCATCTCTGGAATCCCAGTCCCATTCCAAATATCAATGCTTCTCTTCTTGTGCCAGTTCCAGGCTGATTTAATTATTATTGCGTTATAGTACAGCTTGAAGTCAGGAAACCTATTGCTCCCAGTTTGTTCTTTTTACTTAAGATTGCTTTGGCTATATGATGTTTTTTCTGTCTCCTTCTGTTACCTCCTGGGTGAACTTCAGGAGGTTGTATGAATCCAGGAATTTGCCCATTACTTCCTCATTATGTAGTTTTGTGGCACATAGTTTTTTATAGTAGTCAAACATAATGTTTTGTATTTCTGTGGTGTCCATTGTGACCTCTCCTTTTTCATTTCTTATTGAGTTTATTAGAGTCCTTTCCCTTTGAGTTCTTGTCAGTCTATCAAGAGGGCCACCAATTTTCTTTATCTTTTTGAAAAACCAGCTTCTTGTTTTGTTGATCTTCCATATAATTCTACTGTTCTCCATTTCATTTAGTAATGCTTTGAAATTAGTTATTTCTTTTCTTCTACTAAGATTGGAATTGGTTTGCTCTTATTTTCCAATTCCTTGAGTCTATTCATTAGGTTGTCAGTATCTAAGCTTTCTGTTTTTTGGATGTGAGAATTTATTGCTATTAATTTTCCTCTAAGGTATGCTTTTACTGTATCCCCCAGGTTTTGGTAACATGTGGCTCTGTTATCATTTTGTTCGAAAAAACTCTTGATTTCCCTCTGAATTTCCTCCTTGGCCCAATAATTCTTCAATAATAGATTTTTTTCCATGAATTTGTGAAGCATTGAGTGTTTATGTAGGAACTGAACTCTAATTTTATACTACTATGGTCAGAGAAGACACATGGTATAATTTCTATTTTCTTGAATTTTTTGAGATCTGATTTGTGGTCTAGTATGTGATCGGTTTTGGAAAATGGTCCATGGACAGTTGAGGAACATGTAATTTCAACTGTTTTTGGGTGGAATGTTCTGTAGAGATATTTCAGACCTTTTCGATCAAGAACTTTATTTAAGCCCATTATTTCTTTTCTTATTTTCTTTTTGAAGGATCTATTAAGTTCATTCACTGGAATGTTGAAGTCCCTGGTACTATGGCAGTATTGTTTAACATACTGTATAGATCCTACAAGGTTTGCCTTATGTAATTGGGTGCTCCTGCATTGGGGGCATAAATATTAAGAATAGATAAATCTTTTTGGATCTTCCCTTTAACCATTATAAAGTGGCCATATTTACCCTTTTTTACTTTTGCTATTTTAAAGCTTTTGTTATCTGCAAATATTATAGCTACCCCTGCTTTCTTTTGACTTCTCTTTGCCTGGATGATAAGTTTTCCATCCCTTGAACTCCAGCCGAAGGCATCTTTGTGGGTTAGATGTGTTTCCTGTAGACAGCAGATACTAGGCTTGTGGATTTTTTCCACTCTGCCACTCAATGCCTCTTCATAGGACAGTTTAAACCATTTACATTTATTGAGAGCATTGAAATTGGAGGAAGATTTCCATTTATGTTGTTGGGTGAATTCCTGTTGCTTTGACTTACTCCTTGAGCCATCATGTAATTCAAGTTCCAGCCTTTAATTCTTTGACAATTTTACTTTAAGGAGTGTCTACTGCCATGTTTAGAGAGGAAGGCAGATCTGAGAACTTCCTGTAGGGCTGGTCTGGTCTTTGCAAATTCTTTCAGTGATTGCCTGTTTGAGAATGAATTTATGTCTTCCTCATAGATTAAACTTAATTTTGCCAGATAAAGGATTCTAGGTTAGGCTTTATTCTGTTTTAGAAGATTAAGGATAGGCACCCAATCCCTCCTGGCTCGTAAGGTTTCAGATGAGAAATCTGCTGTTAGTCTGATAGGCTTTCCTTTATAGGTTATTTGCTGAGTTTGTCTTGCTGCAAAGAGGATTGTTGTTTTCACGTTTACTTTGGTCAGCCTAATAACCACATTACGAGGTGGTTACCTTAAATGTTGAGTCTCCCAGTAGTTTTGTGTGCTTCTTGTATTTAGATATCAATATTTCTAGCCAGGTTTGGCATATTTTCCTCCAACATTTCGTGAAATATGTTTTCTAGCCATTATGAATGTTCCTCTTCCCCTTCCGGAATCCCGATCAATCTTTGATTTGGCTTTTTTACATAATGCTACACTTCTTGTAAACTTTGGTCTTGTCTCTTGTTTCTGTGTTCCTTTTTTTGGTCTGATTTGTTTAGCCCATAAGCGTAAACTTCAAGCTCTGAGATTCATTCCTCTGCATGGTCCATCTTGTTCTTGATGCTTTTCACTGTATTATGAAGTTCCTTGATTGTTTCCTTCATTGCCAGAATTTCTGTTTAGTTTTTCTGAATTATTTCCATTTCTTTGGAGAATTTTTTATTCATTTCTTGAGTTTTTCTTGTGGTTTCTCTATGTTGGGATTCTATTTTCTCTTCAATTCCATTAAGTTTTCTAACAATCCATATTCAGAATTCTTACTCCATCAGTTTAATCATATTATGTAAGTTGGTGTCAGTTGTTGGAGATCAAGTATTTTCTTTTGGAGGTGACTTTTCTCTCTGCTCCTTCATGTTTCCTGTTATCTTTCCCTGGTTCTTTCTCATCTGGGTACTTTATTGAGGACTGGAGGTGCAGGGACTGGATTATGAGCTAAATTCTAGGATTCCAAAGGAATGATCCTTGGCAGATCTGAGTATATGTGTTCTGGTCATGTATTGTCTTAGAGGAGTTTGAGCCTTTGGGTTATCTTGGACCTGTTGTCTTCACCATCATTTAATAGAGATTATTGAGTTTGGATCCCTTGCTTAGATTCCCAGAATTTGTGTCACTCTTGTGTGGATGACTCCCATAAATTTTAGTAGTATGATGTGGGAGGCACTGTGACGAGCTATGTGGTTATTATCCCCTTTTGTTGCTTGTGGTTTGCTTGGGGGGATCATTTATCAAGCTATTCTAATACCTTTGTAATTAGCTCTAAACCCCTAAATGTGGTAAACAGAAACCCCAGCCTTTGGGGATTGTCATGCCCTTCCCAGGCATTCCTTGAGCCCTGTTACCTATTTAGAATGGGTAAGATAAACAACAGGCATTGGAAAGCCTAAGAGAGTGTGCTTTAGAGATTGCTTGATCTGTGGCTAGGAGGGAGATGCTAAACAGTTACTCAGAGATCTTCCACCCCTTATGTGGGGCCACTCTTGGTGCGAGGTATCTTTTGGTCCAATTGCTAGGGAGTCTGGTTGAAATTTTCCTTCCTAGAACACAAGCCTCTAATTTGGCAACTGCCTGGATACCAAGGGCAAGCCCTTGTGTTGTGCTTTTATCAGATGATCGAAACCAAGTCGCTGTAGCAAGGCATCAACTCTTTAGTTACTCCACCCCTCCGGGAATGGGGTTTATCTAGTTAGTATGAAGTAAAAGCCTCAGGAAGGTTGAAGAGGCCCTGCCCAAGGCTGCTGAGGGACACAGATTAGAGAACGATGTGCCTGGCTACCTACTCTTGCATAGGAGGGGTCAGGCCCTTCCCTGTGAAATACCAGTGGCCTGGTTGCAGACAAGGACCCTCTGCAACCCCGGTGGGTCTTAGCACTGAAAGTGGTCTCCTCACCACTCCGTGCTTCCAAGACTGGGGGCTGTTCCTTTGGCTGGATGCCCTGTCTACCAAGTCGCATCAAGGAGATGGCCACGAGTCTCAGCTGGAATAGCAATCTAGAGAAGCTGTTACTAAACCCTTTCAGGGGAGGGATCTGTCCCTTCGATGAATAATGGGACAACAGTGGATAATAAGCAAGAGGAGTTAGCAGTCCAGCCACCAGTTTCAGCTTGAAAAATGGCTTGTTTCACAATTCTGCCTAGGGGCAGAGTCGCATCTTTGGAGAGAAGCACCCAGCCCAAAACACAAGAAAGTGCTGGTGGTACTGTTGTCCCGGGTCACAGTTGGAAAATAGGTCTCCTTCCCAACTGCACTCTACTAGGGTGGGGTCTGTTCTTTAGGCACAAATCACAGGCAGCTGTGTGGAATGGGAGACCTCCCAACTTCACCAGGAGGCACTGCATGGAGAGCAATCTCCTTCTTCCGCCACTTCACAGGTGGAGCTTGAGCTGCTGGAGTCCACCAGGAGGCTCTGCCAAGGAATGAGCTCCCTCCCTCTTCTGCCCCTTCAAAGGTGGAGCTTGAGCTGCCCGAGTCCACTGGGATGCTCTGCCAATGAGTGAACACTCTCCCTTTTCTGTCACCTCACAGGCAAAGCTCAAGCTACCCGAGTCCATTGGGAGGCTCCACCAACGAGTGAACACTCCCTTTTCTGCCCCATCACCAGCGGAGCTTGAGCAGCTGGAGTCCACTGGGAGGCTCCACCAAGGAGCGAACACTCTCCCTTTTCACCCCCACACAGTGAACTGGAGAGTTCAAATTACTTTCCATTCCTGTCTCCTCTCTGAACCACCTGACCATCTGTGTTACCTCTTCCCGCTGACTTCAGGTGTTTCCCTGACTATGTGGGTGTGGGGGTCAGTGAAGGAGAAGACGTGGGACAGATCGCAGTGTCCTGGCCAGCTGGCCACTGAGCGCAGCCAATCAATTCCTGCTGTACAACTTGCACTCTTGGAACTTTGCGGCAAATCCACTGAGTCACTTTCCTTCTTTTGTCAACACTGTTTGACCCTCTGTGCTTCCCTAAAATTCCTTGAAGCTGATTCTGTGGGAGTAATACCCACTTGAGTGATTTAGACCGCTTTCTTCACCTCCCACTCTGAGAGCAGAGAGCCAGGAGGTCATCCCTAATCTGCCATTTTTGACAATCCCCATTTTATAATTTTAAGTATACAGATCCAGTACTTATTTTGTTAAGTGTAAACCTGAGTATTTCATTTTCTTTTCAGCAGCTATAAGTGGTATTTTGTTTTAATTTTGATTTCCACATGTTAATTGTTAATGTATACAAATTTGATTGATTTTTTTGTGTTAATCTTATATTCTGTGACCTTGCTGAACTTACTTATTAGTAAGTTGAATTGTTTTATAGATTCCTTGAGATTTTATGGGTAAATCATCATGTCGTCTGTGATAGAGACATTTTTCTTTTTGACTTTTATTTTTTATTGATACATAGTATTTATACATATTTGTGGGATACATGTGATATATTGTTACTTGCATAGAATGTGTAATGATCAAGTTAGGACATTTAGGTGATCCATCACCTTGAGTATATTTCATTTCTGTGTTGGGAACATTTCGAGTCCTCTCTTCTAACTATTTTGAAATACACAATACATCGCTTTTAACCCTACTCTACTATCGAACACTAGAACTTACTCCTTCTAACTGTATGTTTATACCCATTAACCAACTTCTGTTTATCCCCCCCCCACAC
Source organism: Mirza zaza (assembly GCA_008750895.1). Lineage (NCBI taxonomy): Eukaryota > Metazoa > Chordata > Mammalia > Primates > Cheirogaleidae > Mirza > Mirza zaza. The sequence continues at coordinate 19,217 of VSMD01012055.1, read as the reverse complement.
ACACACCCTTCTCATCCTCTGGCATCTCTATACCTCCATGAGATCAACTTTTTTATCTCCCACATATAATTGAGAGCATGTAATATTTGCCTCTTTTTGCCTAGTTTATTTCACTTAACATAATGATCTCCAATTCCATCCATGTTGCTATAAATGACATGATTTCATTTTTTATGGCCAAATAGTATTCACTGTATATATATACCACATTTTCTTTATGTATTCATCTGTTGATGGATGCTTAGGTTGATTCTATGTCTTTGCCAGTGTGAATATTTTTTTCTTTTTTTAATTTACTTTATTTCTCTACTACATCTCATGCCTTCAAATGCTATTTTGAATAGTGCTGCAATAAAGATGGAGGTAAAGATATCCCTTTGATATATTTATTTCCTATTCTTTGGATAAACACCCAGTAGAGAGATTGCTGGATCATATAGTAACTGTTTTTATTTTACGATATATCTCCATACTGTTTTCCCTATAATAGAAATGCCTATTTGTGTCCTTTGCCTACTTTTAATGGAATTATTTTTTAACTGTTGAGTTGTTTCCATTCCTTGTATATTTTGGATATAAGTCCCTTGTCAGATGAATAGTTTGCAAATGTTGTCTCTTCACTCTGCTATTGTTTTCTTTCCTGTGCAGAAGCTTTTTAGTATAAGATAGCACCATCTGTCTATTTTTGTTTTTGTGGCCTATCCTTTTTATGTCTTACCCACAAAATCTTTGCCTACACTGATATATTGAAGTGTTTCCCTGTGATTTCTTCTAGTAGTTTTATAGTTTTCAGTCTTCATTTAAGTTTGTGAGTAGATGCTTTTCTCTTGCTGTTTTTAGAATTCTCTCTTTGTCTTTGAATTTGATAATTTTATTATAATGTACTATGGATAAGACATTTTTGAATGTATCTGTTTGGGTATCTCTAAGCCTCCTGTATCTGGACATATAAATCTCTTTCTATACTTAGGGTGCCCTCAGCGATTATTTAATTAACCACTTCAGTACGGTGCTCACTGGCCATGGAACCTTGCCCACAGCCAGCACTCATAGTCTGCATGATAGTTTGTGCTGCGTATTGACAATGAATCCATTTTGCTCTTGTGTGATGAGGAAAGATTTAAAGCACTGAAAGCTTGTTTTACTTTACTGGCAGCTTTACTTGTAATGTAAATCAGAATAGGTAACATATACATATATGTTTTCATTATGTTATTTTTAAATGTTCACGATTTTATTTTGATAAGTGAAAAATTAGAAAAGTCATATCACGGCTATCAGCTAAAGTCGACACTCAGCTGTGTGCCTTCACATCATGGCTGTCGGCTAAAGTCACTGTGCGCATTCATCTGTGCCTATTGACTATAGTTGATGCACGTACCAAAGTAGTTAACTAGGTTTTCTATTCTTTAGGTTTTCTCTTCACCTCTGGGACATTGAAAATACAAGTATTTGGTCACTTTATGGTGTTCCATATGCAACATAGGCTTTGTTCATTCTTTTTCATTGTTTCTTTCTTTACGTTTGTCTGACTGAATTATTTTAAAAAACTTATCTTCAAGTTCTAAAATACTTCTGTTTTATTTAGTCTATCTATTGTTGAAGCTTTAAAAGGTATTCTTAGTTTATCCAATAAATCCTTCAGTTCTAGAATTTTTATTTGTTTTACTTTGTTATCTAACTCATAAACTTCTCATTCGTATCCTATTTTCTGATTTCTATATAATGTTTATGTTTCTCTTGTATCTTACTGAACTTATTTTTCTATTTCTGCATATTATGGGGGTACAAATTTTAAGGTTTCAAAAAATGCCCTTCCCCCTCCCCCACAGGTCTGAGTTTCCAGCATGACCATCCCCCAGATGATGCACATCTCACTAATTATGTATGTATATACACCCCCCCTCTCCCCTCTCACCTGCCCAATACCCAATTACTGTAGTACCTATGTGTCCATATAGGTGCTGCTTAGTTAATACCAGTTTGCTGGTGAGTATATGTGGTGTTTGTTTTTCCATTTTGGGATACTTCACTTAGTAGTATGGGTTCCAGCTCTAACCAGGAAAATATAAGATGTGCTATATCACCATTGATTCTTAGAGCTGAATAGTACTCCATGGTATACATATACCACATTTTATTAACCCATTCTTGGATTGATGGGCACTTGGGCTGTTTCCACAGTCTTGTGATTATGAATTGTGCTGCTATAAATATTCAGGTGCAGGTATCTTTTATGTAGAGTGTCATTGGATCTTTTGAGTAGATTCCCAGCAATGGGATTGCTGGATCAAATGGTAGATCCACTTGTATCACTTTAAGGTATCTCCATGTTGCTTTCCACAGAGGTTGAACTAGTCTTCAGTTCCACCAGCAGTGTAGGAGTGTTCCTCTCTCTCTGCATCCAGGCCAGCACTTACTGTTTGCAGACTTTTGGATAAAGGCCATTCTCACTGGAGTTAAGTGATATCTCATTGTGGTTTTGATTTGCATTTCCCTGATGATTAGAGATGTTGAGCATTTTTTCATATGTTTGTTGAACATTCTTCTGTCTTCTTTAGAAAAGTTTCTGTTCAAGTCCATTACCCACTTTTTAATAGGGTTATTTGATTTTTTTCTTGCTGATTTTCGTGATTTCTAAGTATATTTTAGTTAGCATCCCCTTATCAGATGCATAGGATGCAAAAATGTTATCCCATTCTGTAGGTTGTCTGTTTACTTTCATGACTATTTCTTTGGCTGTGCAGAAGTTTTTAGTTTGATTGTGTCCCATTTATTTATTTTTGTTGATGCTGTGATTGCCTTTGGGGTCTTCTTCATAAACATTTGCCTAGGGCAATGTCCAGGAGAGTGTTTCCAACATTTTCCTCCAGAATTCTAATAGTTTCATACTTTAGGTTTAAGTCTGTTATCCAGGGTGAGTTGATTTTTGTGAGAGGTGAAAGGCGTGGGTCCTGCTTTAGCCTTCTACAAGTGGCTATCCAGTTTTCCCAGCACCATTTATTGAAAAGGGATTCTTTTCCCCAGCGTATGTTCTTGTCTGCTTTGTCAAAGATTAGATGGCTATATGAGGATGGTTTTATATCAGGATTCTCAGATCTGTTCCACTGGTCAATATTCCTATTTTTTTTGTCAATACCAAATTGATTTAATTACTACAGCTTTGTAGTACAGTTTTATATCTGGCATATTGATACCTCGCATTACGTTTTTGTTGCCCAGGATTGCTTTTGATATTCGGGGTCTTCTTTGATTCCATATGAAGCATAAAATTATTTTTTCTATATCTGTGAAGAATGCTGATGGGATTTTAATAGGTATTGCATTGAATCTGTAGATCAGTTTGGGTAGTATAGACATTTTAATGATTTTGAGTCTGCCGATCCACGAGCATGGTATGGATTTCCATCTGTTTACATCCTCTGCTATTTCCTTCCTCAGTGGTTCATAGTTCTCCCTGTAGAGGTCTTTTACCTCCTTGGTTAAGTATATTCCTAGGTACTTTAATTTTTTTGTTGCTATTGTGAAGGGAATTGAGTCTTTGATTTGGTTCTCAATTTGATTGTTGTTGGCGTATATGAATGCCTCTGATTTCTGTGTATTGATTTTGTATCCTGAGACTTTACTGAATTCATTTATCAGTTCCAGCAGTTTCTTGGTTGAATCTTTGGGGTTTTCTAAATATAATATCATATCATCAGCAAGCAGTGAAAGATGGATCTCTTCTGCTCCTATTTGGATACCTTTAATTCCATTTTCCTGTCTGATTGCTGTAGCCAGGACTTCCAGCTCTATGTTGAATAGAAGTGGAGACAGTGGGCAGCCTTGAGTGGTTCCTGTTCTAAGTGGGAATGCTTTCAGTCTTTCCCCATTCAGTATGATGTTGGCTATGGGTCTGTCATAATATGGCTTGTATCATTTTTAGATATGTTACTTCTATGCTTATTTTATTAAGTGTTCATATCATGAAGGGGTGTTGAATTTTGTCAAAAGCTTTTTACGCATCTATTGAAAGAATCATGTGGTCTTTGTTTTTGCCTGTGTTTATGTGGTGAATTGCATTTATAGATTTATGTATGTTGAAGCATCCCTGCATTCCTGGTATGAAGCCCAGTTGGTCGTTGTGGATTATTCTTTTGATAGGCGTTTGGATTCAGTTAGGTAGGACTTTGTTGAAAATTTTTGCATCTATATTCATTAGGGATATTGGTCTGTAGTTTTCTTTTTTTGTTCCATCCTTTCCTGGTTTTGGTATCAGTGTAATATTCTCTTCATAAAAGGTGTCGGGGAGGTTTCCATTCTTCTCGATGTTGTGGAATTGTTTCTGCAAGATAGGCACCAGTTCTTCTTTGTAAGTGTGGTAAAATTCGGGTGTGAAACCATGTGGACTGGGACTTTTCTTTTTAGGGAGATTTTTAACTGCTGTTTCTATTTCATCTCTTGAGATTGGTCTGTTCAGGGAATCTATTTCTTCCTGGTTGACTCTAGGGAACTGTGCGTTTCTAGAAATTTGTCCATTTTCTCTAAATTTTCCAGTTTCTGTGCATAAAGATTTTTGTAGTATTCATAAATTATATCTTGTATTTCCTTGGGATCGGTTGTGATATCTCCTTTTCTGTTCCTGATGGAGCTAATTAGAGATTTCTCTTTTCTGCTTTTCGTTAGCCTAGCCAATGTCGTGTCAATTCTGTTTATTTATTCAAAGAACTAGCTTTTTATTATTCTTCTGAATAGCTTCCCTGTTTTCAATATCATTTAGTTCTGATTCGATCTTGTTGATTTCACTTCTTTTGCTGGGTTTGGGGCTGGTCTGTTCTTTTTTTTCCATCTCTTTGAGTCGTTTCATTAGATTGTCTATTTGTGATCCTTTTGGCTTTGGGTTATAGGCATTTATGGAAATAAACTTTCCTCTAAGAACTGCTTTAGCTGTTTCCCAGAGAATTGGATAACTTGTCTCTCCATTGTCATTTTCTTCAGAGATTTTTTTATTTCCATCCTGATTTCTTCATTTATGAAATAATCATTTAATAGGAGGTTGTGTAATTTCCACGTTTTTGTGTAGAAGTGTGAGTTTCTGTTAGGGTTGATTTCTACTTTCATTCCACTGTGGTCTGAGAAGATCCATGGTATAATTTCTATTTTTTAAAATTTCTTGAGGTTTACTTTGTGTCCTAGGATATGGTCAATCTTAGAGAATGTCCCATTAGCTGATGAGAAGAACGTATATTCAGTGGATTTGGGGTAGAATGTTCTGTAAATGTCAGTCAGACCCAATTGTTCTAGAGTTTTGTTTAAGTCCATTATTTCTTTATTAATTTTCTGTTTGGAGGATCTGTCTTGTGCCGTCAGTGCATGTTGAAATCTCTAGTGATTATGGAGTTGCTCTTAATCCATTTGCTTAGATCCAGTAAGGTTTGCTTTATGAATCTGGGTGCACCTAAGTTGGGTGCATATATATTTAAAATTGTTATCTCTTCTTGTTGAACTGTGCCCTTCATCATTATATAATGACCATCTTTGTCTTTCACTACTTTTGTTGGCTTAAAAATGAAATCGCCTGAAATTAGAACTGCCACGCCAGCCTTCTTTGGGTTTCCACTTGCTTGGAATACTGATCTACATCCTTTTACTTTTAGTCTGTATGCATACTTGCAGGTTAGATGTGTTTCCTGAAGACAGCATATACTTGGCGTGTGTTTTCTTATCCTTTCCGCCAGGTTATGTCTCTTGAGTGGAGAGTTTAAGCCATTCGAATTCATTGAGAGAACTGATACGTAAGGTTCTGTTGGGTTGGATGTTGTTTTGATTTCTCCCTTGAGTCATTGTAATATCTGGCCTTTAATCTTTGGGTTTTGGTTGTTTTTATATTCGTGAGTTTTTATTATGGTGTTCTGTGAGTAACACTGTTTTGAGTATTTCTTGTAGGGCTGGTCTTGTCTTGGTGAATTCTCTGAGACTTTGCTTATCTGAGAATGTCTTAATTTCTCCTTCATATATGAAGCTTAGTTTTTCAGCGTACAAGATTCTAGGGTGGGCATCATTTTCTTTTACAAGGGTGAGAGTAGGTCCCCATTCCCTCCTTGCTTGTATTGTTTCAGTTGAGAAATCTGGAGTTTTTCGGATGGTTTTCCTTTATATGTAACTTCCTTTCTGCGTCTATCCGCTTGTAGGAGGATCTCTTTTGTTGATATTTTGGTCAGTCTGATGACTACATGGCGTGGTGTTTTCCTGTTTGCATTGTATCTCCCAGGAGTCCTTTTGGCCTCTTGTATTTCTAATTGTAGGTTACTGGTTAGACCTGGGAAGTTTTCCTCAATTATTTCTTCAAAAACTTCTCTAACCCTTGGGTTTTTTCTTCCTCCTCTGGAATCCAGTGGACCCACAGGTTATTTTTCTTCGTATAATTCCACAATTCTTGTAAGCTCTATTCATGTTTCTTTTTTTTCTGCTCTATGTCTCTGATTAACTTATTTGATTTGAATGAGTGGTCTTCCACCTCTGAGATTCTTTCTTCTGTTTGGTCCACCCTACTTTTGAGGCTTTCAACTCTGTTTTGAATTTCCCTGAATAAATTCTTCATATCGAGCATGTCTCACTGATTCTTCTTCAAGATGTCGATCTCCTTAGTGAATCTTTCTTCCTATTCTTGTATCTTCTTTGTAGTTTCTTTGTGTTGGTTATCCATTTTTTCTTGCATTTCATTGAGCTGTTTTACAATCCAGTTTTGGAATTCTTTTTCTGTCATTTTAGTGTTTTGGGTTTGTTCAGACTCCATTTCTTGAGAGCTGGTGTATCTCCTAGGGGGAGTATTTTTGGCTTGACTTTTTGAATTCCATTGGGCCCTCCCCATCTGGGTCAATTGCTAGAGCTGTCGTCTACTTTTTGTAGTTTCTTGATCAACCACTGTGGGGAGCTCTTCCACCACACTTAGTAGGTTCCCCTGACAGGGGGAGCTTTTGGAAAAAGTGGGTTTCTTGTCTTGCTCTGCCTCCAGGGGTGGAGCCTACACCACTTTCAGCAAGAGAGATGCGGGTTCAAGGGAGGTGGTATCTCCCCAGTCTGCTCTGCACACCCTGCACCCCAGTGGCTCTAACTCCCCTTGGCTGCTAGACTTCTCAGTAGATCCTTGATGGAGCCAGGCCTGACGAGCCAATTGCAGATTGTGTAGGGGCGGGATTTGTCAGGAGAGACTCTAGGCTGGGTGGCTGCGGGGGACCTGTCCACTGACGGCTGGGCTGTGGACACCCTCAATGGTGATAGCTAGCCCACTTGTAAGGCACCAGTACTGGGGGTGACTGATTAGGGTGTAGCTGGTGCTGGGTTGGGGGCCTCGGTCAATAGGATGCCCCGTAGGTTCCTCCACGCCGCCTGCCTGACCGCTTGTTCAGTCGGAGCCCACACTTTTACTGACCCGCCCTGTGTGGTTTTATTTGCCCAGGGCAGTTCCAACTTAGAGCTGCTGCTTAGTCTCCCGGTTACCAGAGGCTAGACCTCTAACCGCCTCCCCCGGTCTGCGCAGATCAGTTATCTCCCATCTTGGAGCCGTCCTAGCACCGGGCTCAAGGAGGACCACGCCGCCACCTTTCACCATCAACCACACCCTCCAGCACCCTCTTCTGCTGCGATTTCACACCAGTTTCAGACAGGTCTCTGGCCGGGTGAGTGTGGAGGTCAATAGGGAAGCAAGGAGTTCTCCTGTGGGTCTGATCCCACTTCACCACCTGGCCCGGGGGGCTCACGCCCTCCCACGCACCCTATTGTTTGCTTTGCACTCTCCAGAGAACGAGATCTTATTTTCCGATCACTTTGTTTATCTTTTTTATGAGAGTTCCACGTGGCTCCTCTGCAGATTCTCAATGCTGTCCTTGTAGTGGGGAGATCCACTCCCACGTATGAGACCAAGAACTATGTCTCCTTCTCTGGGAACAGAAGTCTGGAGAGTTACCTCTACTCTGCCATTTTTTTTCCTGAACTGCTTCAATATCATTATTTTGAGTTCTTTTTCTGTGATTTCATAAATTTCTTTTTCATTTTAATCTGTTGCTGGAGAATTATTAATTTGGAGGTGTCATATTTCCTTGATTTTCCATGTTTCTTTTGTCCTTACACTGATATCTGTGCATCTGGTGTAATAGTCATTTCTTCCAATTTTTTGGATTTTCCTTTGTAGGGGAGGACTTTTTCCTGAATATATATCTATGATGTTGGTTGGGTAAGGCACTTTGGCTTTGGTTCTGGATATGTGCAGTAGTATAGTCTCCATATAAAATTTTCAGCTGTAAATGGCATCAGTGGTGTCTGTGATTTCCTCATTGGCTTAGGGTATAGCTGGGGTAAAGTTTTCCTGGGGACAGGGATGCTAGTTGGACCACTCCATGGGCCCCAGTGGTGGCAATGGCAGGTTAAGCATGCCTGTCCTTGGGGCCCAGAGTGGGCTATGTGGTGGCACAGGTGTTAGCAGGTCCAGATATGCCAATTCTTTGCCTCTAGTCGCCCTTGCTCAGATGCTGGCAGTGGCAGAGGTAGGACAGGTTAGTGAATGGGTCCTCAAGCCCCTGGGTAGTGGGCATAATGTGGGCAGTGGTAATAGCAGTGCTAGTGCAACCCTCTGGTTCCCAAGTGATCTGTGATAGTGCTGGGGATGGCTGCCATGGACTTTTTGGGCCAGTCCCCAGACCCACAGGTGGCATGGGTGGGTGGGTACCAGTTGTGATAGTAATGGAAGTTGGGTGGGGCTCCTGGTAGAGTGCTTAGGTGTCAATGGTGGTGGTGGGACAGGACAATCCTCCAGCTCCCATATAGTGTTCTTGGGTACCTGGAGGAGGCGTGGAGCTAGCTAGGCAATATTTCCCTCAATTCCCCCCAGTAGTGTTTGTTGGTCCTGGCTAGGGTAGGCAGGGGGAGACTGATCCCCAGGTCCCTGGCAGAATGCTTGGTTAGGGGTCTCAGCATATGTGCTGCAGACCTACTGCTAAGGAGGTCAGAGTTGTTTTCAATGGCAGCGGCCATAGGCAGGTGGCTAGGGAACACGTACTTTGTTTCCAGGTGGTGGCTGTGGTGGGGTAGCCTGTCCTCAGGGTGCTTGCAATGTGCAGCAGTCCTGTTACTGGGGATGGTGGGGTCACTGCCAGTGCCTCAGGCTTTGGACCCTGCAGAGGCTTAGGGCTGGAGAGTCTAATCTTAGGGGATGGGAAAATGTGCATTGGTCCATCGTTGGGGGAAGCAAGGTTGCTATCTGCTTAAGCCCTAGCTGTAGTAGCTAGCTGTGGTGGTGGCTGTAGATGGGGGATCTCAAAGGGGTTTCAGAGATGTGGAGATGCTGGAGTTGTTTGGCCCAAAAAATAGGATGTAGTTTGGTGGGGGCTAGGCTTTTAAAATATACCCATGCTGTAGCTGCTTAGGACTACAGGGTGGTGTGTGAAACCCAGTGTGAGCTCCCTCTCTGTAGCAATAATGTCACATGGTTTCTGGACAGTTCCCTATGGTAGTCTTAGGGCCCAGAATGGTTGAAGGGCTCTCGCTTGGCTAGGATTGCAGGAGTCTGCAGTAGGAACATGGACCACTGGGGATCTCTCATTTATTCTTACCCCAAATTGGTGATCCTCTCTGGGCTTCCAGCTGATTCTGGTTGAGCAAGGTGCCTCACTTCCCTCTCCTTCCTTGTATTAGATGTTTCCTCTCACTTCTCTGTTTATTTCCATTGTTCTCTCTTAGATGATCTATTCGAAATATGATTATCTACTCACTGTTTTGGTTCTTCTTTATGGAGGAGGCAAACACTAAATGCTTCTAGTCAACCATCTTGAGGCCCCTCCTGAAGAGACATTTTTAATATAATTTATTTTTTAAAGTCATTTTAGGTTCACATCAAAATTGAGCAGAAGGCACAGAGATTTCCCATGTATCTCCTGCCCCTTCTACAGTGTTAGCCAGCCCCACCAGAGTAGTATATGTGTTACAATTGATGAACCTACACTGATACATTATTATCACTCAAAGTTCATAGTTTACATTAGGGTTCATTCCTGGTGCTGTGTATTTGATGTGTTTGAATAAATGTATAATGATATGTTTTCACCACTATAATGTCACAGATTAGTTTCACTGCCCTAAAAATCCTCTGTGCACTGCCTATTCATTACTTCCTCCCCTGAACCCTTGGAAACCACTGGATTTTATATTGTCTGCATAGTTTTCCCTTTTCCAGAAAGTCATATGTTTGGAATCACACAGTTTGTACCCTCTTCAGACTGGCTTTTTTCACTTAGTAATATGCATTTAAATTTCCTCCATGTCTTTTTATGGCTTGATAGCTTATTTTTTTGATCACTGAGTAAGATTATGTTGTACGGGTGTATCATATGTTGCTTATCCATTCACCAATTGAAGGACACCATGGCTGCTTCCAAGTTTTGGCAATTATGAATAAAGCTGCAGTAAACATTTACATGTAGGTTTTTGTGTGGGCATAAGTTTTCAACTCCTTTGGGTAAATATGAAGGAGCACGACTGCTGGATTAGATTGTATGGTAAGAATATGGTTAGTTTTATAAGAAACAACCAAACAGTCTTCCAAAGTGGCTGTACCGGTTTGCATTCCCACCAGCAGTTAATGAGAGTTTCTCTTGCTCCACCACCTCACTACCATTTGTTGTTGTCAATGTTCTTGATTTTGGCCAATAGCTGTGTTATGGTATCATATTTTTGTTTTAATTTGCATTTCCCTGATGACATATAATGTGAAGCACCTTTGCATATGCTTTTTATCTATCTGTACAGATGCTCCTTGACTTAAGATGGGCTTATGTCCTGATAATCCCATCATACGTTGGATATATCATAAGTAGAAAATACATTTAATATTCCTAACCTACCAAACATCATAGCTTAGCCTAGCCTACCTTAAATATGCTCATAACCCTTATATTAGCCTAGAGTTGGGGAAAACCATCTAATACAAGGCCTATTTTATAATAAAGTGTTGAATATCTCATGGAATTTATTGAATACTATGCTGAAAATGAAAACCAGAATGATTAAGAACTCAAATATGGTTTCTACTGAATGTGTATAGCTTTTGCACCATTGTAAAATTAAAAAATCATAAATTGAACTATTGTAAGTTAGGGACTGTCTATATCTTTTTGCGATGAAGTAGCTTTTAAGATCTTTAATCACTTTGGTACCAGCATTGACTATAGCCAATAGCCACAGATAAATGTGCACAGCCCAGTGTCGACTATAGTCAATAGCCACAGATGAACACGCACAGTGACTTTAGCCAACAGCCGTGATATGAAGGCGCACAGCTGAGCATTGACTTTAGCCGACAGCTATGATATGACTTTTCTAATTTTTCATTTATCAAAATAAAATTGTGAACATTTAAAAATAACATAATGAAAACATATGTATATGTTACCTATTCTGATTTACATTACAAGTAAAGCTGCCTATAAAGTAAAACAAGCTTTCAGTGCTTTAAAGCTTTCCTCATCATACAAGAGCAAAACAGATTCATCATCAATTCACAGCACAAATTACCGTGCAGACTATGAGTGCCGGCTGTAGGCAAGGTTTCACAGTCGGTGAGCGTGGTCCCTAAGTGGTTAAACTACCTTTGCAGTCTTATTGTTGAATTTGAAGAGTCCTCTGCATATTTTGGATAACAGTCCTTTGTCTAATATCTTTTCTCCCAGTTTGTAGGCTGTCTTTTCATTATCTTGATAGTGTCATTTGCAGAGCAGAAATTTTTAGTTTTAATGAAGTCCAGCTTATCACTTCTTTCTTTCATGGATTGTGCCTTTAGTGTAACAACTAAAATGTCATCACAAAACTTAAGGTGATATAGATTTTTCTCCTAAGTTATCTTCTGGGAGATTAATAGTTTCACATTTTACATTAATTTATTTTCTAACCATTATGTGTTGATTCTTACTAGGGTCACTCTAAGGGCATGGGTGACTTTACTGTTAAATTTAGGCAGTACCTTTATCTTCCCTAAACATTGATTAACATGACTTACACAACTGTAAAAGTTTTGAACTTTAGTTTTTATTGTGGTTTGAGTTTGAACCCCTACAGATACTTTACATGTTTGTTACTTGTTTGACGCCTGAAGCATTTGAGCTTGCAATGGCTGGGAAAGAAATCAATTGCAAATTCACTAGGTAAATTGCATACAATGGAACAAGGTTAATTTTCCAGAATATAGAAATTTACTCCTTAAAGCACTAAGCGTTTCTAAATTTAATATCTTGCATAGAAATCTTTCATATCTATATTCATACATATATATGAGATATATATATATATATGATATATATATCTCATAGAGACTTCTGAATGTACTTTAAACATATCTTTGGAGTATGGGCATCAGCATGACTACATTTTGCTTCCCCTCTATGTGGTGACAGTTTCAGAACATTGAAGTAAGACAGACAGCACAACACTTTTTGGTGCTGTCCTTGCATCTATGGTCTCCTTCTTTAATTTGCTTTTTTTTTAGCGTATTATGAGGGTACAAGTGTTAAGGTTACATATATTGCCCATGCCCCCTCCCCCCTCGAGGAAGAGCTTCAAGCGTGTCCATCTCCCAAATGTTGCACATATTACTTGTTGTGGTTGTATATACCCATCCCCTCCTCCCCCCTCCCACCCTCCTGAAACCCAATAAATGTGACTCCTATATGTCCACTTAGGTGTTGATCCGTTAATACCAATTTGCTGGTGAGTACATGTGGTGACTATTTTTCCATTCTTGAGATACTTCACTTAGTAGAATGGGTTCCAGCTGTATCCAGGAATATACAAGAGGTGCTATATCACCATTGTTTCTTAAAGCTGAGTAGTATTCCATGGTATACATTTACCACACTTTATTAATCCACTTATTAATTGATGGACACTTGGGTTGTTTCCACAGCTTTGCAATTGTGAATTGTGTTGCTATAAGCATTCGAGTGCAGGTGTCTTTTTCATAAAGTGACTTTTGATCGTTTGGGTAGATGCTCAGTAGCGGAATTGCTGGATCAAATGGTAGATCTACTTGTATCGCTTTGAGATATCTCCATATTGCTTTCCACAGAGGTTGAAATAGTTTGCAGTCCTACCAGAAGTGTAGGAGTGTTCCTCTCTCTCCGCATCCACACCAGCATTTGTTGTTTGGGGACTTTTTGATAAAGGCCATTCTCATTGGAGTTAAGTGATATCTCATTCTGGTTTTGATTTGGATTTCCCTGATGATTAGAGATGTTGAGCATTTTGTCATATGTTTGTTGGCCATTATTCTGTCTTCTTTTGAGAAGTTTCTGTTCATGTCCTTTGCCCATTTTTTAATAGAGTTGTTTGATTTTTCCTTGCTGATTTTCCTTTCTAAATAGATTCTACTTATCAGCCCTTTATCAGATGTGTAGCTTGCAAAAATTTTCTCCCATTCTGTGGGTTGTCTGATAAATGAATTTGGTAAAGTCTAAGGATACAAAATCAAAACACAGAAATCAGAGGCATTCATATACACCAACAACAGTAAAAGTGAAAACCAAATTAAAGACTCAATTCCCTTCAAAATAGCAACAAAGAAAATAAAGTACCTTGGAGTATATTTAACTAAGGAGGTAAGACCTCTACAGGGAGAACTATGAAACACTGAAGAAGGAAATAGCAGAGGACATAAACAGATGGAAGAATATACCATGCTTGTGCGTCGGCAGAATCAACATTGTTAAAATGTCTATACTACCCAAAGTGACCTACAGAGTCAACGCAATCCCTATAAAAATACCATCATCATCTTTCACAGATATAGAAAAAATAATTTTACACTTCGTATGGAACCAGAGAAGACCCCGTATAGCAAAATTAATCCTAGGCAATAAAAATAAAATAGGAGGTATCAATTTACCAGACGTCAAATTATACTACAAGGCTATAGTCATTAAAACAGATTTTTACTGGCACAAGAACAGGGACATAGACCAGTGGAAAAGGACAGGGAACCCAGATATAAAACCATCTTCATATATCCATCTAATCTTCGACAAAGCAGACAAAAACATACACTGGGGAAAAGAATCCTTATTCAATAAATGGTGCTGGGAAAACTGGATAGCCACATGTAGAAGACTGAAACAGGACCCACACCTTTCACCTCTCACAAAAATTAACTCACGTGGGTAACAGACTTGAACCTTAGGTGTGAACCTATTAAAATTCTAGTGGAAAATGTTGGAAATACTCTTCTAGACACTGGCCTAGGCAAAGAATTTATGAAGAAGACCCCAAGGGCAATCACAGCAGCAATAAAAATAAACAAATGGGATCTGATCAAATTAAAAAGCTTCTGCACAGCCAAAGGAACTCTCAAGAGAGCAAACACACATTTTACATTTAGATCTGTGATTCATTTTGAGTTTATTTTTGTGGAGGGTGTAAGGTCTGTATCTTTTTTTGGTACTTGGATATTTAGTTGTTTTAGCACCATTTGTTGAAAAGAGTGTCTTTTCTCTGCTGTATTTCCTTTGTTCCTTACGAAAAGATCAGTTGAGTATATTTATATTAGCTTTCGACTCTGTTCTGTTGATCTATCTGTCTATTTTTTTGCTGATATCATAGTGTCTTCATTACTGTAGCTTTATAGGATGTCTTGAAGTCTGGTAATGTCAATACTCAGACTTTGTTCTCTTTTATTTTTATATATTTATTTATTTATTTATTCCTTTTTTTTATTTCGGCATATGATGGGGGTACAGATTTTAAGGTTTCAAAAAATGCCCCTCCCTCCTCCCCCACAGGTCTGAGTTTCCAGCGTGACCATCCCCCAGATAGTGCATATCTCACTCATTATATATGTATATACAAACCCCCCCGTCCCCCTGCCCAATACCCTATTACTGTAGTAACTATGTGTCCACTTAGGTGCTGCTCATTTAATACCAGTTTGCTGGTGAGTATATGTGGTTCTTGTTTTTCCATTCTTGGGAAACTTCACTTAGTAGTATGGGTTCCAGCTCTAACCAGGAAAATATAAGATGTGCTCCATCACCGTTGTTTCTTAGAGATGAATAGTACTCCATGGTATACATATACCACATTTTATTAATCCATTCTAGGATTGATGGGCACTTGGGCTGCTTCCACAGCCTTGCAATTATGAATTGTGCTGCTATAACATTCGAGTGCAGGTGTATTTCTTGTAGAGTGTCATTGGATCTTTTGGGTAGATGCCCAGTAATGGGATTGCTGGATCAAATGGTAGATCCACTTGTATCGCTTTAAGGTATCTCCAAATTGCTTTCCACAGAGGTTGAACTAGTATGCAGTCCCACCAGGAGTGTAGGAGTGTTCCTCTCTCTCCGCATCCAAGCCAGCATTTGTTGTTTGTGGTCTTTTTGATAAAGGCCATTCTCACTGGAGTTAAGTGATATCTCATTGTGGTTTTGCTTTGCATTTCTCTAATGATTAGAGATGTTGAGCATTTCTTCATATGTTTGTTGGCCATTCTTCTGTCTTCTTTAGAAAAGTTTCTGTTCAGGTCCTTTGCCCACTTTTTAATAGGGTTATTTGATTTTTTCTTGCTGATTTTCGTGAGTTTTATTCTAGAAGATACTAGAATATACTAGAAGTATATTCTAGTTATCAACCCCTTATCGGATGCATAGGATGCAAAAATTTTCTCCTGCTCTGTAGGTTGTCTGTTTACTTTCTTGACTGTTTCTTTGGCTGAGCAGAAGCTTTTTAGTTTGATCATGTCCCATTTATTTATTTTTGTTGCTGCTGTGATTGCCTTTGGGGACTTCTTCATAAACTCTTTGCCTAGGCTGATGTCTAGGAGAGTGTTTCCAACATTTTCCTCTAGAATTCTAATAGTTTCGTATCTTTGGTTTAAGTCTGTTATCCAGTGTGAGTTGATTTTTGTTAGAGGTGAAAGGTGTGGGTCCTGCTTTAGCTTTCTACAAGTGGCTATCCAGTTTTTCCAGCACCATTTATTGAAAACGGATTCTTTTCCCCAACATATGTTTTTCTCTGCTTTGTTGAAGATTAGATGACTACATGAGGATGGTTTTATATCAGGATTCTCAGATCTGTTCCATTGGTCAATATTCCTATTTTTATGCCAATACCAGATTGATTTAATTACTACAGCTTTGTAGTATAGTTTGATATCTGGCGTATTAATGCCTCCCATTTTGTTTTTGTTGCCTAGAATTGCTTTTGATATTTGGAATCTTCTTTGGCTCCATATGAAGCGTAAGATAATTTTTTCTATATCTGTGAAGAATGCTGATGGGATTTTAATAGGTATTTCATTGAATCGGTAGATCAGTTTGGGCAGTATAGACATTTTAATGATGTTTCGTCTGCCGATCCATGAACAAGGAATGGATTTCCATCTGTTTACATCTTATGCTATTTCCTTCCTTAGTGTTTCATAGTTCTCCCTGTAGAGGTCTTTTACCTCCTTGGTTAAGTATATTCCTAGGTACTTTAATTTCTTGTTGCTATTGTGAAGGGAATTGAGTATTTGATTTGGTTCTCGATTTGATAGTTCTTGGCAAACATGAATGCCTCTGATTTCTGTGTATAGATTCTGTATCCTGAGACATTACTAAATTCATTTATCAGTTCCAGGAGTTTCTTGGTTGAATTTTTAGGATTTTCTAAATATAATATCATATCATCAGCAAAGAGCGAAAGGTTGATCTCTTCTGCCCATATTTGGATACCTTTAATTCCACTTTGCTGTCTGATTGCTGTAGCCAGGACTTCCAGCACTATGTTGAATAGAAGTGGAGATAGTGGGCAGCCTTGTCTGGTTCCAGTTCTAAGTGGGAATGCTTTCAGTTTTTCCCCATTCAGTATGATGTTGGCTATGCGTCTCTCATATATGGCTTGTATCATTTTTAGGTATGTCCCGTATATGCCTATTTTATTAAGTGTTTGTAGCGTGAAAGGGTGTTGAATTTTGTCAAAATCTTTTTCTGCATCTATTGAAGGAATCATGTGGTCTTTGTTTTTGCTTCTGTTTATGTGGTGAATTGCATTTATACATTTACGTATGTTGAACCATCTCTGCATCCCTGGGATGAAGCTCACTTGGTCGTTATGGATTATTTTTTTGATAAGCGTCTGTATTCGGTTAGCTAAGATTTTGTTGAAAATTTATGCATCTATATTCATTAGGGATATTGGTCTGTAGCTTTCTTTTTTTGTTACATCCTTTCCTGGTTTTTGTATCAGAGTAATATTCGCTTCATAAAAGGTGTCGGGAAGGTTTCCGTTCTTCTCGATGTTTTGGAATATTTTCTGCAAGATAGGTACTAGTTCTTTTTTGTAAGTGTGGTAAAATTCGGGTGTGAAACCATCTGGACCAGGACTTTTCTTTTTAGGGAGATTTTTAACTGCTATTTCTATTTCAGCTGTTGAGATTGGTCTGTTCAGGGAATCTATTTCTTCCTGGTTGAGCCTAGGTAGGCTGTGTGTTTCTAGAAATTTGTCCATTTCCTCCACATTTTCCAATTTGTGTGCATAAAGATTTTTGTAATACTCATAAATTATATCTTGTATCTCTTTGGGATCGGTTGTGATATCTCCTTTTTCGTTCCTGATGGAGCTTATTAGAGATTTCTCTTTTCTGCTTTTCGTTAGCTTAGCCAGTGGTGTGTCGATATTGTTAATTTTTTCAAAGAACCAACTTTTTGTTTTAGTAATCTCCTGAATAGCTTCCCTGTTTTCAATTTCATTTAGTTCTGATTTGATCTTGTTGATTTCACTTCTTCTGCTGGGTTTGGGGCTGGTCTGTTCTTCTTTTTCCAGTTCTTTGAGTCGTTTCATTAGATTGTCTATTTGTGATCTTTTTGACTTTTGGTTATAGGCATGTATGGAGATAAACTTTCCTCTCAGAACTGCTTTAGGTATGTCCCAGAGGATTTGATAACTTGTCTCTCCATTGTCATTTTCTTCATAGAACGTTTTTATTTCCATCTTGATTTCTTCATTGATGAAGTAATCATTTAGTAGGAGGTTGTTTAATTTCCATGTTTTTGTGTAGAAATGTGAGTTTCTGTTACGGTTGATTTCTACTTTTATTCCACTGTGATCTGAGAAGACACATGGTATGATTTCTATTTTTTTAAGTTTCTTGAGGTTTACTTTTTGTCCTAGGATATGGTCAATCTTAGAGAATGTCCCGTGTGCTGATGAGAAGAATGTATATTCAGTGGATTTTGGGTAGAATGTTCTGTAAATGTCAGTCAGACCCAATTGTTCTAGAGTTTTGTTTAAGTCCATTATTTCTTTATTAATTTACTGTTTGGAGGATCTGTCTTGTGCCGTCAGTGGGGTGTTGAAATCTCTGGTGATTTGGAGTTGCTATTAATCCATTTGCTTAGCTCCAGTAAGGTTTGCTTTATTAATCTGGGTGCACCTAAGTTGGGTGAATATATATTTAAAATTGTTATCTCTTCTTGTTGAACTGTGCCCTTCACCATTATATAATGACCCTCTTTGTCTTTCACTACTTTTGTTGGTTTAAAAACTAAATCGTCTGAAATTATAACTGCCACGCCAGCCTTCTTTTGGCTTCCACTTCCTTGGAATACTGATCTCCATCCTTTTATTTTTAGTCTATATGTATCCTTGCAGGTTAGATGTGTTTCCTGAAGACAGCATATACTTGGCCTGTATTTTCTTATCCATTCAGCCAGCCTATGTCTCTTGAGTGGAGAGATTAAGCCATTCATATTTATTGAGAGAACTGATAGGTGAGGTAGATTACTGTTCATTCTGTTTGGTTGGATGTTGTTGCTATGATTTCTGTCTTGAACCATTGTAGTATCTGGCCTTTAATCTTTGGGTTTTGGTTGTTTTTATATTCGTGGGTTATTCTTATGATGTTCCGTGCATAATGCTGTTTTGAGTACTTCTTGTAGGGCTGGTCTTGTCTTGGTGAATTCTCTGAGCCTTTGCTTGTCTGAGAATGTCTTTATTTCTCCTTCATATACGAAGCTTAGTTTTGCAGGGAATAAGATT
Source organism: Mirza zaza (assembly GCA_008750895.1). NCBI lineage: Eukaryota > Metazoa > Chordata > Mammalia > Primates > Cheirogaleidae > Mirza > Mirza zaza. The sequence continues at coordinate 185 of VSMD01012055.1, read as the reverse complement.
CTAGGCTGGGCATTGTTTTGTTTCAGAAGAGTGAGAATGGGGCCCCAGTCTCTCCTTGCTTGTAAAGTCTCATTAGAGAAGTCTGATGTTATTCGAATTGGCTTTCCCTTGTAAGTTACTTGCTTCTTTCGCCTTAAAGCTCTTAGAAGGGCCTCTTTAGTTGATATTTTGGCCAGTCTGATGAC